>JXCR01100169.1:4045-26287 GCA_002079205.1 Phalaenopsis hybrid cultivar
TATATATATATATATATATATATATATATATATATATATATATATTATTTTTATATTTTTTCAATAATTTTTGAATTTTTACTTTTTGCATGAGAATTTTAGGATCTGATGATGTAGTACCTTACAATTCTAATTTAGAACGAACTATAAGATAAATTCAAAAGCAAAATTAACTTCACAATTCTCAAGAAATGCAAACCCATCAAAAATTAACTTTAAAACTTTAACTACTAAAAATGAGCACCCAAATTTACAAAGACCTTTAAAGGATTATACAGACCTTGCGATAAATGAAATTCACTTAAGTATTCAAATCCCTGCTATAGCGATGATACACTAAAATAATATAATATTTTATGTACATATTTTATGCTTAATTTTTGTGATATTGCACTTTAAATAAGGGTATTTTCATGTTTTTGTTGTAAGTTATAATTTTTAGGTATTTCGAGCAAAAAGGACAAAAAGGAAAAAATTTGGAGCTAAAACAACCAATTTCGGGATTTTGGTGCATGATATGCCAGATTGACGCATGATGCACCAGATTGACGCATGTTGCACCAAAATCTAAAGAACTGGTGCATTATGCTCCAGAGATGACTTTTTCCAAGTTAAGGAGGTTCGAGATGAATTTTACACAAATTTTCAAAGGGACGCTTGTTCTACAAACCTATTGGAGTAATTAATGCGTCTAGACACTTTAGAAGGTTCTTGTATGAAGAGATATGTCTCTTGGATCAGATGACACTTATTTTGAATTTAAAAGAGTTGACTTTTGGAGGGAACTTTGAATTTTTTTCAAGAGAAGGCAGCCCAAAAAAAAAGAAGATAACTTCAAAGTGTTGGGAGAGAGTTTTTGGGGGGAGACGAGAAAGGAAGAGAGAGAGAAAGTTGGAGTGAGAGGTGAGAGAGAGAAGAGGAGATTTTCTTTTAGGGTTGTAAAAGGGGAGGGAAGGTGAGAGATTTCTTCTTCATTACACTTCTAAGGGAGAATTGGGAGTGATTGTAAAGAGAGAAATGCTTTGAGAGAACTTTTAGGGATTTTCTTGTGGAGCATTGAGAAATAAGTTGTTTTTTTTTATTTCTTTTGTTTTGTAAACTTATTTTTTATATATGAAATACGTATACTTCTCAAGAATTATGAGTAGTCTTCTATATCCTTCTCCCTACTTTGAAATATGGTTTTTTGAAGAATTGATTTTATTTTCTACAGTTTTAAATGTGTGATGATTTGAACTTCGATCTTCATTTATATTTCTATCTGGCAAATTAAAATGTTAAAACTTGTTGAGAGACATATTTTCTGAAAAGGGATATTATTTCCACAACATAAAGAGAATCACTTTTTATCTCATGGGAGAGTATGTCATCCATTGGATTGGGTGCAAATAAATATGGAAATATACTTTGTTGGATGTGGAATTAGAGATTTTAAGGTGTTATAATAAAATCCTCAATTTGATCAAGTTGATTGGAAAATGATGCAAGATTGTTAGCCCTCAGAGGAGGGAGTAGTGGGAGCTTTGGAGTGGTAGCCAGTATCCTCATTTTTTTGTTGAGGTTTAGTTTTTCCTCTTTTGTTGCCTAGGGTCTAGCTATAGGACTTTTTCTGTTGACTACTCCTAGAAAACTAGACATGGAACCCTCACCACTAGAAATTCCAAACTCTTCTCTAGTCAACCTAAAGTTCCACATGTTGGTCTCAACCTCTAGCATTTAGTAGGTGGGATCACTATGGGGGAAGCTCAAGATGGCTCACCTTAGGACTATTGGACCCTAAGGTTAACCCTGGGTATTGGTCTGGAGCTAAGGAATTCACTACACTCACTGCACTCATCTACACCCACAATCACTCACAACCCTGAACTCAAATTTCTAGCCTAGATCCCTTGATCTTTTGGGTACTCATATAAGATGTCCCCTAAACCTACTAGCCCTAGGGCTATAGTTTGGCTAAGATCACTATGTAGAGGACCCAAAATGGGGTTTCCTTTGGTCCATGGCACCCCCTAAACCTACCAGCCCTAGGGTTATGGTTTGGCTAAGACCACTATATAGAGGACCCAAAATGGGGTTTCCATTGGTCCCCATAAACCGACTAGCCCTAGGGCTATGGTTTGGCTAAGATCACTATGTAGAGGACCCAAAATGGACTACTAGCCCTAGGGCTATGGTTTAGCTAAGACCACTATGTAGAAGACCCAAAATGGGGCTTTAACTCACAACCCTGAACTCAAATCTCTAGCCTAGATCCCTTGATCTTTTGGGATACTCATGTAGATGGTCCCCTAAACCTACTAGCAGGGCTATGGTTTGGCTAAGACCACTATGTAGAGGACCTAAAATGGGGTTTCCTTTGTTCCATGGCTTTAGCCTAGATCCCTTGATCTTTTGGGATACTCATAAAGATGGTCCCCTAAACCTACTAGCCCAGGGATATGGTCTGGCTAGAACCACTACATAGAGGACCCAAAATGGGGTTTCCATTGGTCCAGGGCTATGGTTTAGCTAAGCCCACTATGTAGAGGACCCCAAATGGGGTTTCTATTGGTCCATGGCTTGTTGGTGATTGTTGGTACCTCAAATCTACCAAAATACCCATCTTGGCCTTTTACCCTAAAACACCCCCAAATTACAAAAATACCCCTCTTGGACCCAAAATTCAAAAAATTCCAAAAATTTCTAGAAAATCGCAATAAATCCCAAATATTCCCAATTTCGTTTAAGGGTATTTACATGATGAATTATTAAGCAACATAATAAGTTTAAAAAGAACTCGGGATTTTCCACCAGGCAACGAGAGAGTAGCATGGACATGCTTCTTTCCGTAGATCTGTTGGACACCTCAGATATTTACCAAACTTAATATATTTTGCTTAGCAAAATCATCCTTAATTAAAATTTTAAGGACTCACCAAGATATGACATAGGGTTAGGAAAATTACTGCTCTTCATAAACTACCTTAACATGCAATTTATGTTTCAGGTGAGGGAACGAGAAAACTTGTCAGGTACACTTTTACAGTTTTCAGCGTTGTCTTTCTTGCACTTTAATACTGTACTTTTATACTTGAAAATTTGCATGCTAAATAATGATTTCACCATGCATGAAAACTAAAACCATCAAGATAACATTTCTTGATTTTTATGGACACTCTTCTTAGGTGGCTTTGGTCATTTAAGATGTAATTAACTATAGGGGCTTGCCCTTATAGGATTTCTTAGGTGACTTTGGTCATTTAAGATGTAATTAACTATATGGGCTTGCCCTTATAGGAAGTTGTCTAAACCCAGCTTAATATAAACTTTATTTAATCCTTTATATTGAATAGGAGAACTGATCAGTAAATACAAAGGTTTTGCAGACCAGACGGACGTCATACTTTTCTTAATTTATTTGATCGAGCCCCATCCACAATTCTTGTGTTTATCCTTCGGGATAGATGCATGATTTGAGGTACAGTGCTCTTTCATTTTAAACTATGAAAAATATAGGGTCAGTTTGATTTCATACTTGAACGTCCTTCTGAAGCGGGCGACGGGATTTTTATTCCGGCGCTGACAGCTTCTTACGGGCAACTCCCCTCCAACCCCAAAAATAATGTCGACAGCTTCTGGCACCTCCGCTGGGGACAATCTTTTCTGTCCATACAGATCAAGAAGTATTATCTTCACACATCGGTAATATGTCCATGTCCCTCTTGGACCAGATTACCCTTCTTCAGTTGGCATACTTTACCCATTTCTATCTTGAGAAAGTACAGCTAACTCCTTGGACTTCAGGACTAGCTGTTCAACCATCTTTGAACAGAGGGGTTCAGAAGGCCATTAAGGACTCTTTAAATTTTCATGTGGGGTCAGACCTTCAATAGGTGTGTCGGTGGACTAATTCCACCTGGGCATTTTCTGCCACTAATTGGGTCCCGCACTGGGTCCTAAAATTGCTTCACATCTCCCTTCCAAATTTTAATTGCTACTAAATATTACAAGGTTTTTGGCCATATAGCTAACCCCAAAAATTTCTATTTTAAAGCCCGCTGCAATGGCCTACCCAATGCTGATCTTTTCCTGCAATCTGTCAATAGACCACAGTGCCCGTAACGTCGCTCATACCATCAAGTTCGAAGCTGGATTTGAAGACCTTGAGGTTATCCTCGGGAAAGCCCCGTTCATGGTAATGAAGATCGCTACTCCAGAAGTGCATAGCCGTCTCTAAAATTCATTTTGAACTGCCTTCAGGACTTCCCTGCCTGCAAGAAGGCTAAAGCTGCTGTCATCAAGCCTGCTATCCCTGCTACTCCTAAGGGAAAAGAAGTGATGGTCGTTGAAGATCCGATTGAAGGATTAATTGTTCTACCACCCGTGTTTGAGATCGGGTCAAGCTCAAGGTCTGTACCACTGACCTGAACTCAAAAGAGGAACTACAATAGAAGAGTTTGGAGGGCTGTCAAAGCCCAGACTCCTGAAAGCACACCCGTTGAGGGGGATCCTCGCAAATTGAAGAGTTGTTACAAGAAATTTATCCACTCCTACAAGGGAGTAGATTCCATCCTCTGACAGATACTGATGGATATGGGAAATTTACCCACTCCTGCGAGGGAGTAGATTCCATCCTCTGACAGATACTGATGGATATGAGAGTATCCGAAAGATTGTTGTTGCATTACCCATCACCTCATGGAGTGAGGAGGGAAATAAGTTTACTCATATCACTCAAGTTAGCACAGTATTCAGAAGGCTTGCCACTAAAGAAGGATGTTCTGTTAGTGAATTACTTAAACGAGTGGGACATGCAATTTGCCCTCATATGAAAAATGAAATTTTGAGGGATGTTAAGTCTGTTAAAAAATCTCATAAGTCGACTATAAAGTCACCTACCCGTGTTCCCGGCTGGCTCTATTTGGGAAACCGAGTTGATATTGCTATAGTCTCCACCAACCATACCACCATGAGGACCGTAGGTTGCCGGCCGATTAAGTCAAGACTGGGTCCGAGGAGCTTACCCGTCATTCTTGCAATCACAGAATAAAAGATAAGATGATTACGTGATACTGTAGTCGGTCTACACCACGGGGAGCATACCTTCCCGCCACATACCGATGTCTCTACTAAGACATCTCGTCCTGAGGCATCATTATCAAAAAAGAAGAGGGTATGGGTACCTAAAGCTGCTACACCGATACAGTTCAGTGAGCCTACATGACAGGAAGTAAAACCAGTGCCTGAAATATCTGACATCGTCACGACAATAGCCAGCGAGATGAGAGGAATAAGTAGAGGATGTCCATGAAGGTCCTCCAAATTCTAAAACAATCAAGGAATCAATAATTGAGGAAAAAGTTGAGAAACTCGGGATTGAGATTTTTGAGTTAGCTCGAGAGCATGGAGTTTCTGTCAATAGTGACAATGAAGGTTTTGATTATGGTGATTACTTAGAGGATGATTTCATGGATGTCCATGTTATCAAAACTAGAGCTACCACATCTACGCGCGAGGCTCAACTTCACACTGAAGAGAACGCCGTAGATGAGCTGCGTAGGGTTATCCTCTGCGCAAGGCTCAACCTCACACTGAAGAGAACGCCGTAGATGAGCTGCGTAGGGTTATCCTCCTCAGGAATGAGCAAGTTGTTCTACTGGAGAAAAGAATAGAGGAGATGATTGCAGTTATAACCGTCGTGGCCACCATTCAAGGGCAATCACAAGCACCAAGATTGTCTTCTCTAGAGATTAATCAGCAATAAATCATACACATCACAAATGAAACAAGAGAGGCTACTTCGACAGACCAAGATGAACAACCAAAGAAGGATTTTTCGTTAGGTGCCATGCCAGAAAAAGGAATTCAAGCAAATGGTTGAACAAGTACGGGATGCCTTAGCCCAGTCCAAGGGCACTGCATCAATTCTGAAGGGTAGACCTTACCCGAAGGAATTCAATGTCATCCCTTTCTCCAAGGGTTTTGTGGCCCCAACCCTCAAGATATTCGATGGGACTGGAAATCTCAGGCAGCACATAGCACATTTCTGAGCCAGTTGTAGCAACACGAGGAATAACGAAGCTTTACTCTGCCAGCAGTTCGTTAGCAGCTTATGAGGGATTTCGTTTGACTGGTACACTAACTTGCCCAACGGGTTAGTTAAAATGATTTCTGAGTTGGAATAGTTATTTGTGAAAAAATTTGCTGGGGCACAACATCATGTCTCTATTGGAGAGCTCATGATGGAGAAGCAGAAGCTTAGTGAAACCTTGGAAAACTATATTTTGAGGTGGAGAAACCTTAGCATGAATTATGAGCCTCAGCTACAGAAACATCAAGAGATTGAGATTCTACTCAAAAGCATTCATGGGCTAGTAGCTTTCATTGCTTAAGGGACTCACCATCAGATCCTTCGAGAAGCTAATCAGTAAAGCCAGTAGTCTTCAAGAAAAAATGAAGCACATGCAGCCACATGAAAAGGCTAAGGTAACCAGAGTGTTCGAAAAGAAATTAAGAGTAGTCGCGACTGTCGACAAAGAAAAACAGCCGATAAAGGTATATGCAGAAGAGCATCATCTGTCTTTGTCACGGTACTCTAAAAAATAGAGCAGCTAATCCAACCAACGGCTATCTCAGGAGGGATCACCTTGAACAGCGGGTAAAACAATATCCCTGTTAGAGCGACAGAAAGTTGGGTATTCCTTTAAAGATGTGGTTGTACCTAAAATATTGAAAAGCTTGATGAAGAAACAAGAATTCAAACTACCTGATCCAAAGAAATCTGAGGAGGTGGATAAGAAGAATGAACCAAATTATTTCCCGTACCACCAGTTGCTTGGGCACACTATAGACAAGTGTTTCGTCTTTAAAGACTGGCTCGAGAAGAACCTCAAGGAAGAGAATATAACAATCCCGAAGGAGTATTTGAGAGAACCTGAAAAAGGTTCCATAAAAATGGTTTCAGCTGAGTCAATCTCCCAACTTGGTCCATATGTCGGAACAAATGGATGGAGTACAGCTTGGGATTAACTTAAGAGGTTCCTCAACCAAATACAGCATTCATCCAAACAAGCTTCTATGAACACCGAAGAAGAATGGAAGGAAGTCTGGAAAAGGTCGTCCAAAAAGATACTGAACAAGATACAGTCTGCATCAAAACAAGCCTCCATTCAGAGTTTGCAGCATACCGAGCCCGAGATGAAGGTTTCGCCAGAAAATCCATCATCGTCAAGAATAAAGAGCAGGAAGAAGAAAAGTGTCACTTCCAGGATTAATAACACGGGGGGTAGGATAGGGGTTGCCTCTACTAGACTGGTTATCTCGGATTTGGGGAAGAAAATCCTCGAACCCTTGACTTTGTATGATTATCTTTTTGTCCCTTAAGGTCTTATGAATATAATGATTGTGATTTCGGCTACGTTTTGACTATTTCTGGTAATAATGTGACAAATTATGACCGATCTAGCTGCAATCTCGATCCCCAAAATGATCCTCAAATTGTACTTGAGTCTGATGAACTCGATGTCAAGGCCAAAGAAGAACTCAATGATATCGCTTACGACAGCACCGATAAAGAAGAGCCAACTCTCGAGCATCATGGTACACTGCTCACCATAAACTTAGATCTTTTTGAAGAGGAGGAAAAGACACCGAAAGATTCAACAATAATATCTCAAGAAGGAGAAATTACAGAAGTCAACTTAAAGAGCGGAAAAGTGTTACCACCAAGAACAACTCTAATAGACAAAGGAAAACAGATAACGACTCGAGAAGAGATACCCCCACCTCCGCTAGTGGAAGAACCACATAATCAACATAAAATTGGAGGAGCCTACAAAGTAGACTACAATGAGCTAGCTCATCATAGGAAGTTCTCTGCTCAACTAAGCATTTGCGACGCTCTAATCCTGTCAAAGGAGATGAGAGAATCTCAAGTTCTAGCTTTGCTTGATCCAGAAATTTGCTTAGCTCAATTGGATAGCACATCCTTAGATGAAGCTTTCTCGTTGAAAGAATAGTCAGGGGTAACCTTTACAGATGTAGACTTGTTGCTCGGTACCGCCAACCACAATCGCCCGCTCTACATCTCCTTCAACATCGGGAGATTTGTATTATCCAGGTTTTTAGTGGATCCTGGAGCATCTCTTAACTTGATGATCCTACAGACATTGGCCTATTTGGATATTGAAGCTCAAGAGCTTACGACTGATAAGATGATGTTAAGAGGATTCAACCAAAAGGGAGAAAGAGCCATTGTGTCAATTACATTACTTATGAAGGTTGGAGAACTTGTAACAACCATTAAATTTCATATCATCGATGCCGAGACCTCTTTTAACACTCTATAAGGTCAACCATGGATTCATGAGGACAATATGGTTCCATCATCTCTACACCAGTGCATCAAATACCGCAAAGATGGTCAAGAAAATACCTGTAGCCGTTTTAGTGCATAAAGTTGGTATCCATGAGGATGCTGCCTACTATGCACCTCCAAAGAGCACTTTCTTCTCTCGTGAAGTTATTATAAAAAAAGATGAAGATTCAGGAGAATCACAAAAAAAAGGCCATACAACTCCGCTTCAAAAACCTTCTACCACTTCCCTACGACGAGTTGGTGGAGGTTCTTCTAGTTCACGCACCCGAGGTCAAGGCCGGGGACGCGGACGAGGAATGATCAATTTAATTATTGAATGGACTAGGCCAACTATCAACATTGGTGATGAGGATGGTTCTGAAGATGAAATAATGACGACGAAGCAAAAGAAACCTCAGTACGAGATATCCCTAGAAGATACAGAGAGGAATGAATATGAAACAATGTAAGATCAGATAAACCACAATGTGGTTACTATGACCCTCACTCCAATTATCCCTCAAAAGGTCGAGAATTTAGAGGTCAAGGAATTCTGCAGTGTTGGTTCAAAGCCGATCAAATTTTACCATGCTTCTATCTCTACTGAGCTTGAAAAAACATATAAATTTGGATGTTGAGTGTAATGAATTAATGAAATTGCCTTTTGGTTACTTCTCGCCTTGTGTTCAAAAGTTAATTCAATAGGGACACTTAGCAAAAAAAATATCAAAAGATAAATTCTAACTTTTTGAAAAATTATAGAATGCTAAAAGTCAAACTCCCAATTCAAAAGAAGGTCTAGAATTTGGTATAGTTGGACCAGTCGATGATTCTGAATTTGGCATGGTTGTTACTAGTGAGTCAGAAGAGGATTGTCTCGATATAGAGGATGACTCTGCTGATAGATTCTCTGCCAGAATTTAAGGAAGAAATTAAATCCTCTGTTGATGAATTGAAACAGATTAACCTCGGTAAAACAAGCATATAACCCCATTAAACTTGGGGTGGACAAGAATATAACCCCAGTAAAACAAGCTCCAAGGAGAATGCACCTTGAAATAAAACAACAAGTCATCGCCGAGGTGAAGAAGTTGATAGACGCCAACTTTCTTAAAGAAGAGCAATACCCCACGTGGTTAGCCAATATTGTGCCTGTTAAAAAGAAAAATGGACAGATCCGCGTTTGTGTCGACTTCAGAGATTTGAACAAGGCATGTACAAAAGATGAGTTTCCACTACCTATACCAGAAATGATGGTGGATATCACTTGGACACATGAAATTTCCTTTTTCATGGACGGATCATCAGGATACAACCAAATTAAGATGGCTCTCGAGGATGCAGCACTTACAGCTTTCAGAACACCGATTGGAATTTTCTGCTACATAGTAATGTTGTTCGGCCTAAAGAATACCAGAGCGACCTATCAACGCGCGATGATGAAGATTTTTGACGACCTCATCCATAATCAAGTAGAATGTTATGTGGATGATTTGGTCATCAAAAGTAAATAGAAAATAGACCATTTGTAAGATTTGAGGATCTTGTTTGAACGGTTACGACGATATGACCTTAAAATGAATCCCTTAAAGTCCGCCTTTGGCGTTATCTTGGAAATGCCTCCCCCTAAAACCTTGAAACAACTACGTTCCTTCCAAGAAAAGTTGGCATATCTAAGACGCTTTATTTCTAATCTCTTAGGAAGGTGTCAGCCTTTCTAGGCATTAATTAAAAGGCATGCCAAATTTATTTGGGAAGAGAAATGCCAGTGGGCCTTTGAGGACGTTAAACAATATTTAATGACACCTCCTTATTTTGGCAGCCCCTATCCCAGGGAAATCGTTGATACTTTATAACGCGCCTTTGGATGACTCTCTTCGAGCCCTCTTAGCCCAAGTCAATGATGAGGGCAAAGAAAATGCACTCTACTACTTGAGTCGTCTTCTAATACCGACGGAGATAAGGTATCCACCTATTGAGAAGCATTGTCTGGCATTAATTTCCGCCGCCCAAAAGCTTAGACATTACATGCTCTCTCATAAGATTACTTTGATTTCAAAAGTCAATTTGTTGCAATATTTGATAACCCGACTAATACTTTCTGGATGTTTAGCAAGATGGTCAATGATCTTATTGCAATTTGATATAACTTTTGTTCCCCTCTGTGCTATCAAGAGACAAATTTTGGCAGACTTTCTCGCTGCACACCCACTGCCAGCTGGGTCCTCTCTCAACAACGAGTTACCCGATGAGCAAAGACTACAAATAAAATTTTTTAGTGCGCAGAGCTGGGAAATGTACTTCGATGGTGCTTCGTCAGCCAGGAAAGACGAAGGATCAGGCACAGTTATACAAGGCAAGGCAGCGATCAGTTTGATCTTTATTATGCTAGATAAGGGCATGATGAGGTTCTCATATCACTTGACAGAGCTGTGCACTGACAATTAAGCAGAATATGAAGCCTTAATCTCCAGATTGGAATAAGCAATTTCAATGGATATAAAAAACATTGTCATTTATGGTGACTCTCAACTTGTCATCCAGCAACACCGGACAATACAGAATTCAGAAACAAGACTAGCAGAATACCATCAGTACACGATGAAGCTCTTAGAGAAGGTTCCTGAGGTGACTATCAACCGGATTCCTCGAGGAGATAATGCCCATGCCGACGCTCTAGCAAAACTCGTTAAGGAAATGGTGTGTCTGCCGGAGGATTCCATCGAAGTCACGGTGCAAGAAAGATAAGTTTTGTCTCGAAACGACTTCGAAACTCTACTCAAACTTGGAAAAGAAGAAACAATAAATACAGTTGCAGACATCAACAAAGATTGGCGCAAGCCATTAATAGAATATTTGCATGCTGGGAAGCTGTCAGAGGCTAAGTCTGAGGTGCACCACATCACAAGAAGGGCCATGTCTTACGCCCTGGTGAGAAATATTTTCTACAGATTATCATTCGACCAAATGTGGCTACGGTGTTTGAGCAGAGCTGAGGCACAAAATATTGTCAAAGAAGTACATGTCGGATTACGTGGCGCTCATCAGTCGGGACCAAAAATGAAAATGAAGATTAAAAGATTCGGATATTGTTGGCCAGTTATGATGTCTGATTGCATGGATATAGCAAGAAGATGTCACCAATGTCAAGTACATGGAGTGGTCTTATACCAACCTCTGAATGTGCTGCACCCAACTGTTGCCTCGTGGCCATTCGAGTGTTGGGGCACAGATATAATAGGTTTGATAGACCCTCCATCTTCTAAAGGACACAAGTTTATACTTGCCGCTACAGGCTACTTCTCCAAATGGGCAGAGGCAGTATCGTTACGTGAGGTTACGACACAACACGTCCTTCAATTTTTCAAAAGGCCAAATTGTCTACCGTTTCGGAGTACCGTAAAGAATAATCTCTGACAATGGGACAACTTTCAAAAGCACAAAGATCAACAATTTCATCAAAGACATGGGATAGATTGGAAATACTCTACAATTTACTATGCTAGAGCAAATGGTCTGACTGAAGCTTTTAAAAGACACTGGTACAGATTTTGAAGAAAACACTCAGAACAAATGGTCTGGACTGAAGCATTCAACAAGACACTGGTACAGATTTTGAAGAAAACACTGGATGAAAATAAAAGGGATTGATGAAGCTTTCAACAAGACACTGGTTCAGGTTTTAAAGAAAACACTGGATGAAAATAAGAGGGATTGGCATAACAAACTATTAGAAGCCTTGTGGGCCTACCGGATGACTTTCAGAACTCCCACTCAGTGTACACCTTACATGCTTGTGTACAGAACCGAGGCCGTGCTACTGCTAGAAATCTTGACACCATCTCTCAGAATCGTCGTTGTCAACCAACTCACAACGGAAGAAAGTGCGAAACTCAGAATTGAAGAATTGGAGAGTCTCGAGGGAAAATGATTAGAAGCACAGCAACATTTGGAGCTCTATCAGGCAAAGATGGTACAAGCCCATGAAAAATTGGTCTGCACAAGGACATTCAAAATTGGTGACCTCGTACTTGTGCTCAAAAGGCCTATTCTTCCTCGCCGCAAAATAGGTAGAAAATTCTAGCCAACTTAGGAGGGACCATTTTTCGTTGAGAAGGTCTATACATGAGGAGCCTACCAGTTGGTAGACTTCTGGGTTGAAAGACTTATGTTACCGATAAATGGGCGATACCTGAAAACCTATTACGCAGGCTGATGTTGCCTGCCTCTGCTTGCCTCTGCTTGCTTTGAAACTTTGAAACTTTGATTTTTTTAAGGTTATCTATGAGGCCAAATGTCTATGACCGGGTCCAAATTTTGTAATTAACCTCAATATAATGAAAATTTTAAAAAAATATTTTAAACTTCAAATTTTCTCCTTTCCACTTTTGAGTATAATGTTCCACAAAAATTTTTTTTAACTTCACATGTTCTCTTCTCTACTTTTGAATTTAAATACCCTATTAAATCAAATAAAATTCACACATAAAATGAGTAGTTCTTTTCACCAAAACAAACTAAAATTTACTTTAATGAATACTTTGTTTTGTTCTTGTTCATGCCAAACTTAACCCACAGACGTTTTTTTTCTGTCATCTGCAGAAAAATGTCAGGACAGAGGCTGATCTTTGCCTTCCAGGACGGCTGAAACCTCGTAATGAATGAAGAGATGGCGCCGCAAGAAGGTGTCATAGATTTTAATGTGGATTTCAACCAGGTTGATAGGGACTACGAGGGTCCTCTAATGAACGTAGTCAGCAATAAGGAAAAGGAGGGACTGGCTTCACTGTTGAGGGTGACCACTCAACACAATGTGTCACGCAAAAATAAAAACATGATAGCGAAACGAGATTCGATGGAGGGGCCCAGCTGTCTGCCCTCCATGATAGCTACTCCAGCAAGGGACCTGATAGCCACCCGTAGTGAACAACTATAGAATACTCTGCTCTGCAGGACACAGCGAAAAAATGCCAATTGAAAGAAACAGAGAGCCTTTCTGCGACAGGAACACAAACGTCAGAGAGACATGAGCAGTTTTCTTACCCCCATTCCTGAGGGACATATTTACGACCCAGATCTGAGATAAACTTCTGCCAGCCTGCCCACTACAGATGAAGAGTTAGGATTTGTGACAGAATCAGATATGCTCCCAGTTCCAGATATCTTATGCAGACGTTGCCCAACATGCAACATTGAGGTAGCAGTCGGGACATCAGTCACGGGCACATTTGTAGAATGCCCAGACTGCAACGTTCTGCATCTGCAGTGTTTCAGTACATTATAAGAATACACTTCAAGCACCAACGAATCTCAGACTCCAGAATTCGTGACAAATGAACCATATGTCCCGCCAAGGACGGATCAGCGCGCACCTTGAAGCCCATGATCATACATCCCACTAGAGACTGAATCTCATATTTTGGATCAACCAGCGCTAGTTTGGGTTCCCACCGAGGCCCGGAGGAAGGAACGCCTCAAGAAACTGCCAACTCTTGGTATGGTAGAATACTATAAGATAAGTGAAGTAAATAAAAGAGAATTCCAGTTCTATGAAGAAGTTCAGGGAAAGTTTGTCAACATATTGGAGGGCCTGGAGCTATATACCAGGGTTTTCTCTGAAAATGATGAAAGAAGCATTCTGGACTACATCTTTGATTTAAGAAATAGAGGTCAAGCGGGCCTTCTCATGGAGAGAACTTATTCCGAGCCGAAGAAATGGATGCGGGGAAAGGGAAGAATCACCATCCAGTGTGGCTGTTGCTATAATTTTATGAATGACAGATAGGGGAATCCGCCTTGGATCCTCAGATACGACCAAGTAGATCCGTTACCATGGATGATAAAATGGATGATCAAGAGAGTGTTCAAGTGGAATATTCTACCCGCTACTTGCATTCCTAACAGTTGCATCATTAATATTTATGAAGAAGGTGACTGCATTCCCCCCACACGTCGACCATCATTATTTTGTGATGCCTTTCTGCACAGTCTCGTTCATGAGTAAAAGCAATATTCTTTTTGGAAAAGAAATTGATATAGTTGGCCCTAGTGAATTCAGAGGAGCTATCGAGATTCCTCTTCCAGTTGGTTTAGTACTTGTTCTCATGGGCAACTGTGCAGATGTTGCCAAGCACTGCATTCCAGGAGTACGACACTATAAGGTGTCTGTAACCTTCCGCAGAATGGATGAAAGTAAAATACCATATGGATTCCAGCAGGACCTAGAATTGGAGGAGTTGTTTCCTTACGAGCTATGAGAAGGTTTTACTTCTAGGTACATGCGAATGGAACTCTTACCCTGGAGCATGACTCAGAAGGCCTACTCGATCAGGAGCACAATATACCAGGTACAGAGGGTTCACTTGCTTTCTTTTAACAGCATGACATGTATCTGATGTATTCAGTCTATGATGTATTCATATCATGTGAAGATTCTTAATGTTCTTAAGTATGGATTACATGATGTACCTTTTGAGGCATTAGTCTATGTCTAATTTATGGCATCCCTTTTTGGGGAAAATTAATGGAAATTTCTCTCAATTGTGCCTTTTTCTCAGTTGCCTTTTTGTGCGATGGATGAAAGCTGTGAACCATGCGATGGTTCAGAATTTCAATGAACAAAGAATGAAACAACAAAAAAAACAAAAATGAAAGATAATCATAAATGAGTGAATATCAAAACAAATTTCTTTTAAATCAACCTATTAAAACTAAAAATTTAAAAACAAATTTTGAAAAATTAAATTATGATAAAAACAACAAGAAAATAAAACAAACTCGTTTAGTGGATGCTTCCATTTTTGGAATTTCCTACACTTTGTGTGCGCGGCACAACCATCGTTATCTACACTAACTCTCTGCACATCCCCGCAGAATTTCACATTCTGCAAAAAAACTCACAAAGCTTTACAAACGGTTGAGAGAAATGAAGTATTAGAAAGAAAATATGGAGATCCATTTGAAATTAGGCAATCTAATAAGAAAACTCTAGAGTTTTTGTAAAAAGGAAGAGATGTTCATCCTTTCCCTTATCACAAAAGTCAACATGAGATCTGAGTGGAATTGCGAAGTGATTGCTTTAAGATCTGGAGGATTTCTTCCACCATTATGATAGAAGTGTCCATCAAGGTTAATACATATAAAGGATCAAGAGAATGAGTAAAAGAGTGAGATGGGTTAAATGTAAGATAATGAAGAATAGTGATTTCGTAGGTATAAATTTCGATTTTTAAATCGTAAAACACTAAGTTTTTGAAAGAGGGAAACTGAGACAAATGTTTTGGAAAAGAAATTAGAGAGAGAACAAGATCTAATAAAGTTCAAATTTAAGATTTACATTATCGATAATAGATCTATCGATACTGATCAATGTTTGGCAGTGGGAAAATTTCTGTTATTTTACTGCCGATGCGATTATCAGTGTAGTAATGAAATTCTTTGCCAATTTTACTGAAGCTTCTGATGATTTTGTTTTTGTTCATGGAAAAATAGTGGAGTTTTTTACAAGTAAAATCAATGAGTTTTATTTGTTGGAAGATGTTTACAGTTGCCAGTATAAATCATTTTCTGCGACTAATGAGGCCTTAAATGACGTTATTTCTTTTCTTATTGATGGAAGAGGGACTTGGAAAGTCAGGTGTTAAAGTAAACTTTACTCTTTCTATGCTTAACGTAGTATCTAAGTCCTGACACTACTTTGTTTCTGAAAGAATGATTCAGAAAATTCATTATAGTGAAGTGACCAAGGATAGATCCATCCTAAAATTTTGTATTCAATGGATGATGAGGAAAAATGCAGGCTCTATTATATATATGAACACTAGATCTATTGCTTTGAGAGAGACCACTGGTGGTTTTGCACCCTGCACTTATTTTTACACTCTGTGAATAGGCATGATTTGATTTTAAACTTGTGGAAGAGAGGATTCAGCCTCAAAGACCTACTAGGCCTGCCAATATAAAGACATATGAATCTCCTATTGATTCGAGATCTGAGAGTAAGACCAGAGTCATTCCTTCTACTTCAAGGACCCCTACTTTTGGTGACCCTACTAACAAAGAACTTTTAGACCAGATGATGATCCAACAGGGAGATATCTTAAGAATGGATCATATGTTGCAGAACATGAATGCTAGAAATGCTCACATTGATGATTTGATACGGAAGAAAGTTCAAATATGATGTTGCTTATGATGATGCATTGGTGAGATACTTAAGGGGTGATTACTCAATTCAGTTTCCTACTCACCCTATTTTTACTCCATATCAGCGGCAGAATTTGGATGTAGATGAAGAAGATGATGATAATTAGTGATTTGATTTATTTTAGTTATATTTTATTGTACTTTGTTATTATGTTTCTTTGTTTATATATATATTATTGAGACTGTTTGTTAGATTGTGAGATTTTGTTTTATAGTTATGTTGAGTTGTGAACTATAGTTTGCAAAACTATTTTCATTTTTAAAATTCAGTTTAGTTATGTTGTTAGTTTCAGTATTTTCTTAAATGTGGTGTAATTAACTCTTTCTCAATAGATTTTATATATAGTAAGTGTAATATATAACCTACATTTGAGAATGATGAAGAACTAAAGTAGTGTCAGGATGAAGCAGAACCGTATAATGAAGAGAATGTGTGAGAGCATGCGTTCTCTCTAAATACATTAAAGGACTTGTAAAATAAAAATTTGGATGGTCTAGAAAAGTTCAAATGTTGGGATTAGGAAGTTAAACTACAATAAGTTCTGCAGGACCTCGATGGACATCCTTTATTTGTTCCTCCATATAAAAACTTACTCAATATACCTCATGCAAAAATATGTTTTATTCTATGAATTCACCATTATCTTAGAATATACTATATAAAATATACCTATTTGTTCTGAACATTAGTTGAGACAAGAGAGGAATAACACCGTATTTCAAAAGAAATGTGAGAAAGAGATAGAGAGCATGGGAAAGATTAAGTAAAAGAGACATGGAGAGGGGAGAGAAAGAGCTAGAAAAGGGGTTGAGAAAGCAAGAGAGACTGGTTGATAGTGCGAGAGAGCGAGAGAGAGAGTGAGGGAGAGAGAGTGTAGGAGTGAGATAGGGAGAGATATATATCTAACATGAGAGTTAGAGAAAGATGAGTGAGGTGAGTAAGAGAGAGAAAGAGAGAGAAATATCAAAAGTGCGAGAGAAGTGGAAGAGTGAGAGAGCTAGAGGTAGTATGTGAGGGAGATTGTGAGGTGAGGAGAATGGAGTGAGGGAAGAAAAGAGAGAGGGAATGAGAGTAAGAAAGAGATAAAAAGAACGAAAACTAGAGGGACAGGGAGTGGGAGAGGAAGAGAGAAGAAGAGAGGGAGGGTAGCAAATAGAATGTGTCAAGGATGAGGACAAGAGAGAGAGAGTAACGTGATGGTGATATATCACCCTTCTTCTCTCCTTCACACCCTCCATGTTCATCATATTTCTCCAAGTCTCTCTCAATCCTTCTTATTCTCTCCATCTTTATCTCTTTATCTCTCTTACTCTTTCTCTACCTCCCTCTGCCTCTCTATTTCTCTTAATTTATCTCTCTAACCTCTCTCTCACTCTCTTCCTCTTCTTTCGGAGAGGGAGGCTCTCATTCTCTCCCCCTTCTTTCTGTCTCCCTCTCTCTCTCCCTCTTTATCTATCTCTTCCGTCTCACACTTTACTCTCTAATTCTCTCAATTTTACTCTAACTCACTCTCACTCTAACACTCTCACACTTTATCCTTCTCCTTCTTTCTTTCTCTCACACACATTCTTCTCTCAAACTCTTTGTCTTTTCTCTCTCTCTTTACATTTCTTCTTGCCTAATCTCTTTTATTCTCTCTCTTACCCACCCTCTTTATGAGTGTATCTTTCTTATGATCTCTCTTATGCTCTCTCTATCAATCTTCCTCTCTCATGCTCAGTATGTGAGCAAGGGCAAAAGAGAGAGTGTGGGAGATACATTGAAGGATCGTGAAAGAAATATGACATAGCTCTCATCAGAGAGTTAGATAAATAAGAGAGCAAGGGAGAGTGAGGGAGTGTGAGACAAAGTAATGAGAAAAAAAGCTAGAGAGAAAGGCAAGGGAGAGGAAGCGAGAGATAGAGCAGGACATAGTGTGTGTGTGTGCAATAGAGAGGGGGAGAGAATAGGAGAAGAGAATGTAAGAGAGGGAGGGACATATAGAGAGGTAAAGAGAGTAGAGAGATAAAATGGAAAAGAGGGAGGGGAGTGTTAAATTTTCTTATCTCTTCATCTCTATGAGGCAAAAAGATAGAGATGAAAAGATTAGAAACTTTAATGTTGACTTTTGTCATTTAATATAAGAGATAACTGACTGTTTATTAATACGAGGTAAATTGACTAAGTTATTTATAAATAGTCAAGAGTACAACTTAAAGAAGACATAGAGCAAATGTACATAACAGTATTGTTTAGGGACCATTATACTAAGGGATCCTGAGCAATATTTGGGGAATATCTCTTTAGGGCTTCAAGAAATTATAGGATGTCCATCAAGGTCCTATAGAACTTAATGTAGATTAACTTCCTAATCCCAATATTTGAAATTTTCTGAACCACCCAAAGTTTTATTTTACAAGTCCTTTAATGTATTTAGAGAGAACCCATGCTCTCACACATTCTCTTCATTATACGGTTCTGCTTCATCCGGACACTACTTTATTTCTTCATCATTGCCAAAAGTAGGTTATATGTTGCACTTAATACATATAAAATCTACTGAGAAAGAGTTAATAGCACCACATTTAACAAAATACTGAAACTAACAACATAAATAAACTAAATTTTAAAAATGAAAATAGCTTTACAAAGTACAGTTTACAACTCAAGATAACTATAAAACAAAGTCTCACAATCTAACAAACAGTCTCAATATTATATATATATCTATCTATATATATAAATATAAACAAACAAACATAATAACAAAGTACAATAAAATATATCTCAAATAAATCAGATCACCAATCATCATCATCTTCTTCATCTACATCCAAATTTTGTCACTGATATGGAGTAAAAATACGGTGAGTAGGAAACTAAATTGAGTGATCACCCCTTCGGTAAAATATAAAAAGTCACTTAGAATATTCAAGAAAACATATAGTCATTCCTGAAATATATGTTGTAATAAATAGAAGCTGATGAGCCTACTTCATCAGCTTCTATTTTTACTTGACTATAATATACTTGAATATCAGTTTCCTTTTGTTTTTACTTGAATATAATAAAAAAAAACAAAGACAACAGCAAGTCAATACTATTGTCTTTGTCTTCATAGAAACTACAAAGACAAGGCTACAAATTAAATTAATGTGTTGATCGTTCTCTTACCCACTCAAGCTATAAATGGAACTTAAAAAATCTGTTATCAATCTTAGAAAGTAAGATAACATCTAAAGTTTGTATGTATGCAACTTTTTATAACATTGACATTTTCTCTTTTTATTTGATTTATAGATTGGCGTATTCTGTGAGAATTAAGTTCTGGAGGACCTTGATGAACATATCCTTTCATCTTCTCTCTCTTATCTCTTATACTAGATATAACATATTAAACGGTAAATTGGTTCATAGAACTTTAAAATATAAGATTAAGTTTGAGTTATCTTTTAATTAATCTTGTTCCACCATCTCTATCTCACTCTATCTCTCTCATTAAAATTTTGGAGATATCAAGTATTCAGGATGAAGCAGAACCGTATAATGTTCTTGACATGTAAAAGAGTTTTCAAACGGGTTTGAATTATGAAGCTGACCTTCATAAAGCTAGTGAAGAGCTGTTAATGCAAATTAACTATACTGAATATTTTCAGAAGCAGAAGGTTGTTGTTCCCAGATACTGAGGAAGATAGAAACACAAGTTATTACCATGCTATTGGCACAGAAGTTGTTACCATGCTATTTCCTCGCTATTAGCACAGGATTTTTTACCATGAAATACTTGATTTAACTCAAGCATGGTAATAACTCAAGCATGAAAAAGCTCTGATAACATTCTATTGGCACAAGGGTTTTTACTGGACCTTGATAGAAAATGCAGAGGCAGCAATCTCATTCTGAAATTAGCTATCCAAAAGGCATATGATACAATAAACTAGAACTTTATCTTGGCTACCTTAAATGCTAGGGGTTCCTCTGGGGCCTTTATCAATCTGATAAGGAGATGACTTATTAACAACAACCACTATATCTTAACTAATGGCAACAGACAAGGTTTATTCAATGCTTGTAGGGGAATTAAACAAGGAGATCCTTTGTCACCAACTATCATTATTCTTGCTATGGATTACCTTTCTAGGCTTCTAAATCAAATGTTTCTCTCTTTTCCTCATTTGGCCTATCAGTATAGATCCAACGTTGGTGTGAGTCATTTGTCCTATGCAGATGATATTATTATTTTCTCAAAGGCTACCAAGAATGCTACGAAGGCTCTCTATTAAGGACTTGAGCACCTTCAAAGAACATCTGGTATGCATCTTAACAAACAAAAATGTCAAATTTTTACTAGCTTAAACACTCTTCCAAAGATTAAGCAATGGATTGCATAACACAATGGGTTTAGCATGGCTTCTCTACCAATCAACTATCTTGGTGTCCAATTAATTAAAGGGAGAACCAAACAAACTCAATTTAATGGTATTATTGATCAAATTCAGAAACAGTTGCAATGTTGGACCAATTACTTCCACTCAAATGGAGGTAGGATCACCCTCCTTAAAAGAATCTTAACTTCCATCCCTTCCTATGCTCATTAGATGTTCATCATGAAGAAGGGGGACTCAAATTAGGCTAGGCTGAATTTTTAATAAATTTCTGCGGGCAGGACAGAAGAAACAGTTTCATTGGTTAGATTGGCAAAAACTTTGTAAGCCTTTACCAGCAGGTGGTTTGGGCTTTAAATTTTTTCAACTTCTTAGTGACATTAATCTTTGTAAACTATGGATAAAGTTTAGAGCCCAACATAGTCTTTGGGTAATGTTTATGAAGGGGAAGTACTGTAGGGCAGTACATCCTAACCTGGCTAAGAAGAAAGTAGGTAATTCCAGGCTGTGGACTAAACTACTGGAGGTCAGACATCAAGCTGAGGATCTATTTTTTTGGGAACTTGGAGAAGGATAAATAAATTTCTGGCTGGATAAATGGGTTTGGAATTGGGGAGAGTCTAGACACCACTAATCCAAACTATGTGACAAAGGTGAAGGAATTCTGGACTGAAAATCAATGGAATTGCAATCTGCTGGCTAACATCCTAATTGAAGTGCAGATGTATTAGGTTAAGAAAACTAAAATCAATCCTTCACAAAAAGATAGAAACATTACTAGACAGGCTCCCTCACAAAACATTTCAGCTTACATTTTCCAACAATTATATCAATGACAACCTGTCATGTGGGGGAAAATTATTTGGGGAAAGTGGTTAACACCTTCCATGTCTTTTTTCTACTAGAGGCTTAGGAAATCCTTGTTACCTAGTGATGATATTTGGAGGATAAAAGGGCTTAGGGGACCTTCATGATGTTGGCTATGTAGTGAGGCAGAAGAAAGTTTGGAACATTTGTTCCTCTCTTGCAGTGTCTCACAAAGAGTTTGGACCAATCTGTTAAATCATCTCAAAATTGATACTCTGTAAGTCAGCTAGAAATTTTTTTTTGGGTATTGGAAGGAATGGTTGGAAGCTAAGTTGATAATTATTCTATGTGTTGTTTCCTGGTTCATCTGGATGTGATTCTTACAACTTTTGTAAGCATGTTTATATAGACTAGCTTGGTAGGGTGAGTTGGGAGTGGCTACAGTGGTTTGACCGCTCATTTTATAACTCAGATTTCAGTTCAACATGTATGGAGCCATAGATATATATATATATATATATATATATATA
>JXCR01100173.1:0-13809 GCA_002079205.1 Phalaenopsis hybrid cultivar
CAGATGAAGTTTGCTCGTTGAAAGAACAGCCTGGGGTAACATTCACAGATGAAGACTTGCTGTTGGTACCGCCGACCACAACCATCCACTCTACATCTCTGTCAACATCGGCAGATTTGTGTTATCCAGAGTTTTAATGGATTCTGTAGCATCTCTTAACTTGATGAGCCTACGGACATTGACCTATTTGGATATTGAAGCTCAAGAGCTTATGGCCGATAAGATGATGTTAAGAGGATTCAAGCAAAAGGGAGAAAGAGCCCTCAGATCAATTACATTACTTATGAAGGTTGGAGAACTCGTGACAACTGCTAAATTTTATATCATCGATACCGAGACCTCTTTTAATGCTCTATTGGGTCGACCATGGATTCATGAGCACAATATGGTTCCATCATCTCTACACCAGTGCATCAAATACCAAAAAGATGGTCAAGAGAATTGCATCAAGGGAGATGTAAAACCATTTTTAGTGCATGAAGTTAGTATCCATGAAGACGCTGCCTACTACGCGCCTCCAGAGAAGACTGTCTTCTCATGCGAGGTTCTGACAAAAAAAGATGAAGATTCAGAAGAATCACAAAAAGGAGCTCATTCAACTCCGTTTCAGCAATCTTCCACCACTCCTTTACAACGAGATGGTGAAAAGCCTTTTAGTTCGCGCACCCAAGGTTGAGGTCGGGGACGTGGACGAGGAAGGATCAATTTAATTGTTGAATGGACTAGGCTAATTATCAACATTGATGATGAAGACAATTCTGAAGACGAGATAATGATGACAAGACGGAAGAGACCTCAGAACCAGATATCCCTAAAAGATACAGAAAAGAATGAATATGAAACAATGTATGATCAGATAAACCACTATGTGAATGATATGACTCTCACTCTGATTCTCTCTCAAAAGGTTAAGAGTTTAGAGGTCAAGGAAGTCTGTAGTGTTGGTTCAAAGCCGATCAAATTTTACCGTGCTTCTACCTCTATTGAGCTTGAAAAACATGTAAATTTGGATGTTGATTCTAATGAATTAATGAAATTGCCTTTTGGTTACTTCTTGCCTTGTGTTCAAAAGTTAATTCAACAGGGACACTTACCAAAACAAATGCCAAAAGATAAATTTCAACTTTTTGAAAAATTAAAGAATGGTAAAAGTCGAACTCCAAGTTCAAATGAGGGTCTCAGATTTGGTACAATCGGAGCAGTCGATGATTCTGAATTTTGCATGATTGTTATTGGTGAATCAGAAAAGGATTGCCTCGATATAGAGGATGACTCTATTGATCAACCGATAGAAGATGCTCCATCAGAATTTGAGAAGGAAATTAAATCTACCATTGATGAATTGAAAGAGATTAACCTCGGGACTGAAGAACGACCCCGACCAACATTTATAAGTTCTCTACTTAATGATGAAGAATCTGCAAAATTGATCAAACTATTAACATAATTTAAAGATTGCTTCGCATGGAGCTACGGTGAAATGCCAGGACTGTCAGCAGAGGTTGCAGTCCATAAACTTGGGGTGGACAAGAATATAACCCCAGTAAAAGAAGCTCACAGGAGAATGCGCTTTGAAACAGAACAGCAGGTCATCACCGAGGTGAAGAAATTAATGGATGCCAACTTTGTTAAAGAAGAACAATACCCCATGTGGTTAGCTAACATCATACCTATTAAGAAGAAAAATGGACAGATCCGCATTTGTATCGATTTTAGAGATTTGAACAAGGCCTGTCTAAAAGACGAGTTTCCACTACCTATACCGGAGATGATTGTGGATATCGCTTCAACGCATGAAATTTTCTCCTTCATGGACGGATTGTCGTGACACAACCTAATTAAGATGACTCCCGAGGATGCAACACTTACAGCCTTCAGAACATCGATTGGAATTTTCTACTACACAGTGATGTCGTTCGACCTAAGGAATGCCGGAGCAACATATCAGCATGCAATGACGAAGATTTTTGACAACCTCATTCACAACCAAGTAGAATGCTACGTGGATGATTTGGTCATAAAAAATAAATGGAAAATAGACCATTTGTATGATTTGAGGATTGCGTTTAAATGATTACGATAATATGAACTCAAAATGAATCCCTTAAAGTGCGCCTTTGGCATTATCTCCGGGAAATTTCTAGGATTCGTTATCCGTCATCAGGGAATCAAGATTGACCCAGATAAGATTAAAGCTATCTTGGAAATACCTCCCCATAAAACCATAAAATAACTACGTTCCATCCAGGGGAAGTTGGCATATCTAAGACGCTTTATTTCTAATCTCTCAGGTAGGTGTCAGCCTTTCTCAGCATTAATTAAAAAGGACGCCAAATTTATTTGGGAAGAGAAATGTCAGTGGGCTTTCGAGGATGTTAAGTAATATTTAATGAAACCTCCTGTCTTGGCAGCCCCTATCCCAGGGAAACCGTTGATACTTTACACCGTAGCTTTAGATGACCCTCTTGGAGCACTCTTAGCCCATGTCAATGATGAGGGTAAAGAAAATATGCTCTACTACTTGAGTCGTCGCCTAATACTGATGGAGATAAGGTATCCACCTATTGAGAAGCATTGTCTGGCGTTAATTTTTGTCGCCCAAAAGTTTAGACATTACATGCTTTCTCATAAGATTAGCCTAATTTTGAAAGTTAATCTATTGCAATATCTGATGACCCGACCAACACTTTCCGGATGTTTAGCAAGATGGTCAATGATCTTACTGTAATTTGATATAACTTTTGTGCCCCTCCATGCTATCAAGGGACAGATACTAGCAGACTTTCTCGCAGCACACCCACTGTCAGTTGGGTCCTCTCTCAACAACGAGTTACTAGATGAGCAAATATTTCAAATGGAATTATCCAGTGCACAACGCTGGGAAATGTACTTCGATGGCGCTTTGTCAGCCAGAAAAGACAAAGGATCAGACGCAGTTATACCAGGAAAAGCATGGATCGGTTTGATCTTTATCACACCAGATAAGGGTATGATGAGGTTCTCATACCACTTGACAAAGCCGTGCACCAACAATGAAGCAGAATATGAAGCTTTAATCACCGGATTCGAAATGACAATCTCAATGGATATAACAAGCATTGCCATCTACGGTGACTCCCAACTCGTCATTCAGCAAGTCGCCGGACAATACAAAATTTTGAAACCAAGATTAGCAAAATATCATCGGTACAGGATGAAGCTCCTGGAGCAGATTGCTGATGTAAATTTCTACCAGATTCCTAGGGGAGATAATGCTCATGTCGACGCTCTAGCAAAATTTGCTAAGGAAATGACGTGTCCCCCAGAGGATTCCATTAAGTCACAGTGCAAGAAAGACGAGTCTTGTCTCAGATTGACTTTGAAACTCTACACAAACTCGAAAAAGAAGAAACAATAAATACAGTTGCAAACATCAATGAAGATTAGCACAAGCCATTAATAAAATATTTGCATACTGTAAAGCTGCCAGAAGACAAGTCTGAGGTGCACCACATCACAAGAAGGGCCATGTCTTACTCCCTGATGGGAAATGTTCTCTACAGAAGATCATTCAACCAGATGTGGCTACGGTGTTTAAGCAGAACCGAAGCACAAAATATAGTTAAAGAGGTATATGTCGGATTGTGTGGTGCTCACCAGTCAGGGCCGAAAATGAAAATGAAGATCAAAAGACTCGGGTATTATTGGCTAGCAATGATGTCCGACTGAATGGATACAGCCAGAAGATGTCACCAATGTCAAGTGCATGGGGTGGTCTTACACCAACCTCTGAATGTGCTACACCCAAATGTTGCATCGTGGCCATTCGAGTGTTGGGGCACGGACATAATAGGTCTGATAGACCCTCCATCTTCCAAAGGACACAGGTTTATACTTGCGGCTACAGATTACTTCTTTAAATGGGCAGAGGCAGTACCGTTACGTAAGGTTATGATACAAACACGTCCTTCTTTTTTTTAAAAGCCAGATCGTCTATCGTTTTGGAGTACTGCAAAGAATAATTTCTGATAATGGGACAGCTTTCAGAAGTATAAAGATCAATAATTTTGTCAGAAGACTTGGGATAGATTGGAGATACTCTACAATTTACTATCCCAGAGCAAATGGTCTGGCTGAGGCTTTCGACAAAACACTGGTACAAAACACTGGATGAAAACAAAAGGGATTGGCACAACAAACTATTAGAAGCCTTGTGGGCCTACCGGACCACTTTCAGGACCCCCACTCAGTGTACACCTTATATGCTCGTGTATGGGTCTGAGGTCGTGCTACCGCTAGAAGTCCAGACACCATCTCTCAGAGTCATCGTTGACAATCAACTCACAATGGAAGAAAGCGCAAAACTCAGACTTGAAGAACTGGAGAGTCTCGAGGGAAAACGACTAGAAGCACAACAACATTTTGAGCTTTACCAGGAGAAGATGGTAGAAGCACATGGCAAATTGGTTCGTCCAAGGACATTCAAATTTGGTGACCTCGTACTTGTGCTCAAAAGACCTATTCTTGCACGGCGCAAAATAGGTGGAAAATTTAAGCCAACTTGGGAGGGTCCATTTGTCGTTGAAAAGGTCTATACAGGAGGAGCCTACTAGTTAGTGGACTTTCAGGTCGAAAGACCCATGTTACCAATAAGCGGACGATATCTGAAAACCTATTACGCAACCTGATGTTGCTTGCCTTTGCTTGCTTTGAAACTTTGAAACTTTGATTGCTTTAGGGTTATCTATATGGCCAAATGTCTATGATCGGGTTCAAATTTTGTAATTAACCTCCAGATAATAAAAAATTTGAGAAATAAACTTTAAACTTCAAATTTTCTTCTTTCCAATTTTAAGTATAATATTCCACTAAAATTAAACAAAACACATACATAAAATAAATAATTGATTGCACCAAAACAAACTAAAATTTACTTTAATGAATACTTCATTTTATTCTTGTTCATGTCAAGTTTCGGCCCACTGAAGTTTTTTCTGTCGTCTACAAAAAATATCAGGATAGAGACTGATCTTTACTTTCCAGGATGGCATGAACCTCACATTAAATTATGAGATGACACCGCGGGGCGGTACCATAGACTTCAACATGTATTTCAACCAGGTTTACATGGACTACGATGGTCCTCTAATGAACGTAGTTAGCTGCAAAGAGAAAGAATGATTGCCTTCACTACTGAGAGTGACCGCTAAAGATAATGTATCACGCAAGGGCAAGAACGTGATAATAGAGCGAGATCCGATGGAGGGGCCCAGCCGTCTGCCCTCCATGGTGGCTGCACCTGTTGGAGGCTTAATAGCCGCCAATAACGAATGAATACCAAGCACTCCGCTTTGCAGGAGGCAACGCAGGAACGCCTGCCGCAAGAAGCAGAGAGCTTTTCTACGAAAAGAACGCAAACGTCAAAGAGAGACGAACAACTTGCTCACCCCTATTTCTAAGGGGCATATTTATTATCCGGACCAAAAAGAAACTTCTGCTTTCTTACCCACCACGGATGAAGAACTAGGGTTTGTGACAGAGTCAAACACAATTTCAGTTTCAGATGTTTTGTGCAAGAGTTGCCTGACGTGCAACGTTGAAATACTGGCCAGGACATCAACTACGGGTGCTTTTATAAAATGCCCGGATTGCAATGTTCTGCATCTACAGCATTTCAGTACATTGGAAGGGTATACTTCAAGCACCAACGAGTCTTAGACTTTAGATTTCATGATGGATGAACCATATGTCCCATTGGGGACGGATTTGTATGTATCGTGGAGCCCTGGGTCATATATCCCACTAGAGGCTGAGTCTCACATTCCAGATCAACCAGCACCAATTTGGGTTCCTGCCGATGCTCGAAGGAAGGAACGCCGATGACAGTTGCCAACCCCTGGTATGGTAGAATACTACAAGATAAGTAAAGTAAATAAAAGAGAATTCGAGTTTTATGAAGAAGTTCAGGGAAAGTTCGTCAACATATTGTAAGGCCTAGAGCTGTACACCAGGGTTTTCTCCGAGACTGATGAAAGAAGCATTCTGGACTGTATCTTTGATTTAAGAGATAGAGGCTGAGCGGGCCTTCTCATGGAAAGGACATATTCTGAGCCAAAGAAATGAATGAGAGGGAAGGGAAGAATCACCATCCAGTGTTGTTGTTGTTATAACTTCACAAATGACAGACAGGGGAATTCACCTGAGATCCTTAGACATGATCAAGTAGATCCACTACCGCCAATGATAAAATGGATGATCAAAAGAATGGTCAAATGGAATATTCTATCTACTACCTGTATTCCCAACAGTTGCATTATCAATATCTATAAAGAGGGTGATTGCATTCCCCCACACATTGATCATCATGATTTTGTGAGGCCTTTCTGCACGGTCTCATTTCTGAGCAAAAGCAATATTCTATTTGGGAGGGAAATCGATATCGTCGGCCCTGGTGAATTCAAAGGTTCTGTGGAGATTCCTCTACCAATCGGTTCAGTACTTATTCTTAAAGGCAACGGTGCAGGCGTTGTTAAACACTGCATTCCAGGAGTACGACATCGTAGGGTGTCTGTGACTTTCCGCAGGATGGATGACAGTAAACTGCCATATGGATTCCAGCAGGACCCAGAATTGGAGGAGTTACTTCCATACGAGTTGTGAGAAGGTTGTACCTCTAAGTACATGCGAAGGGAAATCTTATCCTGGAGCATGACTTAGAAGGTATGCTTGATTAGGAGCTCAACATACATAGTACAGAGGGTTCACTTTCTTACTTTTAACAATATGACATGTATCTGATGTATTCAGTTTACAATGTATTAATATCATGAGATATTCTCAATGTATTTTGACATGGACTACATAATGTACCTTTTTGAGGCGTTAGTCTATGTTCGATTTATGATATCTTTATTGGAGAAAATTAATGGAAATTTATCTCAAATTATGTTTTTCTATCAGTTGCCTTTTTGTGTGAGGGATGAAAGCCATGAACCACACGTTGGTCCAAAATTTCAATAAAGAAAGAATAAAACAACAAATTTTTAACAATAAATAAAATATAAATAAAAAAAAAATTAAAAATTAAAAAAATAATCACCAATAAATAAACAATAAAACAAATTTCTTTTGATAATCAACTAATTAAAATTAAAACTTTAAAGACATATTTTGAAAAATTAAATGTGATAAAAATATGTTGAGTGGATTCTCACATTCTCAGAGTTTCTTACTCTTTGTGTGCGTAGTACAACCATCTTTATCTGCATTAACTCTCTTCACATCCATTAACTCTCTTCATATCCCCACAGAATTTTGCATTCTGCACAAAACCCCATAAAGCTCTACAAATCTTCTTCAACAAAATCAACCTCTCTACATGATACACTTCTGCAAATTCAACACCACAAGCTCTTTGTAAATTTCAATTCCTACATCTTTGAATCAGTACCTAAATTCTGATTCTCATCTTTTAAGGTCGATACCTAAAATTTGACCCTCTTCTCGGGATTGATACCTAAATTTCAATTCTTACATCTTTGAATCAGTACCTAAATCCTAATTCTCAGATTTCGAGGTCGACACCTAAATTTCAACTCTCTTCTTGGGATTGATACCTAAATTTCAATTCTTATATCTTCGAATCAGTACCTAAATTATAATTCTCATCTTTCAAGGTCGATACCTAAATTTTGACTCTCTTCTCGGGATTGATACCTAAATTTCAATTCTTACATCTTCGAATCAGTACCTAAATTCTGATTCTCATCTTTCAAGGTCGATACCTAAATTTCGACTCTCTTCTCGGAATTGATACCTAAATTTCAATTCTTACATCTTCGAATCAGTACCAAAATTCTGATTCTCATCTTTTGAGGTCGATACCTAAATTTCGACTCTCTTCTTGAGTTTGATACCTAAATTTCAAATCTCATTTTTTAATCAGTACCTAAATTCTGATTCTCATCTTTCGATGTCAATACCTAAATTTTGACTCTCTTCTCGGGATTGATACATAAATTTCAATTCTTACATCTTCGAATCAGTACCTAAATTCTGATTCTCATCTTTCAAGGTCGATACCTAAATTTCGACTCTCTTCTCGGAATTGATACCTAAATTTCAATTCTTACATCTTCGAATCAGTACCAAAATTCTGATTCTCATCTTTTGAGGTCGATACCTAAATTTCGACTCTCTTCTTGAGTTTGATACCTAAATTTCAAATCTCATTTTTTAATCAGTACCTAAATTCTGATTCTCATCTTTCGATGTCAATACCTAAATTTTGACTCTCTTCTCGGGATTGATACATAAATTTCAATTCTTACATCTTCGAATCAGTACCTAAATTCTGATTCTCATTTTTTGAGGTCGATATCTAAATTTTGACTCTTCTCAGAATTGATACTTAAATTTCAATTCTTACATCTTCGAATCAGTATCTAAATTTTGATTCTCATCTTTCGAGGTCGATACCTCAATTTTGACTCTATTCCCGGGATTGATACCTAAATTTCAAATCTCTTTTTTTGAATCAGTACCTAAATTATGATTCTCATCTTTCGAGGTCGATGTCTAAATTTTGAATATCTTCTAAAGATTGATACCTAAATTTTAATCAGTACCTAAATTATGATTCTCATCTTTCGGGGTCGATACCTAAATTTCAACTCTCTTCTTGAGTTTGATACCTAAATTTTAAATCTCATTTTTGAATCATCACCTAAATTATGATTCTCGTCTTTCGAGGTCGATACCTAAATTTTGACTCTCTTCTCGGGATTGATACCTAAAATTCAATTCTTACCATTTTGAATTAGTACCTAAATTTTGATTCTCATCTTTCGAGGTCGATACTTAAATTTCGACTCTCTTCTCAGAATTGATACCTAAATTTCAATTCATACAACTTCGAATCAGTACCTAAATTCTGATTCTCATCTTTCGAGGTCGATACCTAAATTTCGACTCTCTTCTTGAGTTTGATACCTAAATTTCAAATCTCATTTTTGAATCAGTACCTAAATTCTGATTCTCATCTTTTGAGGTCGATACCTAAATTTTGACTCTCTTCTCGAGATTGATACCTAAATTTCAATAAGTACCTAAATTCTAATTCTTATATTTTGAGGTCGGTGCCTAAATTCCGACTCTTCTTTTCATTTTGGAATTGATATTTAAATTTCAATTTCCACCTCGGGGTCAGCGCTTGCATACTGATTCCCATCTTTTATGAATACTTGAAATTTCATAACGCAAAATTCACTCTCTGATCCCCAACGAGAGTCCTTCTTAATCTCAATCATACTATCATTTGCTAATATCCCAAGCAGAAATAAATCACACACACAACTCTACACATACTTCCAGGTAAGTTGGCTTAGGAGTTTGTATTGGTTTTTATTGATCTCGTCGGTCAACGTTAATACGCGCTGTGCGCTTGCCCAGCACACCACACCTATTCAGGGTCCATTTATTGACTTCACTTTTGGTTGAAGTTTATTTTTTCCTCTTTAGTAGCCTAAGGTCTAGTCATAGGACTTTCCTATTAACTATTCTTAGAAAACTAGACATGGAACCCTCACCATTAGAAATTCTACACTCTTCTCTACTCAACTTGGAGTTCCACATATTGGTCCTAACCTCTAACAGTTAGTAGGTGGGGTCACTATAAGGGAAACTCAAGATGAGTCACCCTTAGGACTGCTGGACCTTAGAGTTGACCCTGTGTGTTGGTCTAGGGCTAAGACACTCACTACACTCATCTACACTCACAATCACTCACAACGCTAAACTTAAATTTCTAGCCTAGGTCCCTTGATCTTTTTGGGATACTCATATAGATGGTCTCCTAAACCTATCAGCCCTAGGGCTATGGTTTAATTAAGACCAGTACATAGAGGACCCAAAATGGGATTTCCTTTGGTCCATGGCTCATTTAGGGTGATTAGTTACCCAATCCTATAAAAAATACCCATCTTGGCCTTTTGCCCCTAAACACCCCCAAATTACCAAAACACCCCTCCATAGGCCAAAAATTCCAAAAATTCCAAAAATTCCCAGAATAAATCTCAAATATTCCTAATTTCATTTCTCTCAACTACCACATGACCTAATTTGGTCAGTTTGACTATCTTTAACCAAAACCCCCAAATTTGCCTTTGAGGGTCCAAATTTCCTCAAATTCAACTCAAATGTCCTTCAATTTTATCTCAATTGACAATTCCAATCCTAAACTCAAATTCACTCTTGATATGACCAATCTAGACCAAACCCTGGCTTAATTGGCCCATGATTTGAGCCCAATTTTGATTTAGGTCAAAACCCCAATTTTGACCATATGACCTAATCTCACAAAATTGAACCCATATCCTAGTCAATTGGCCCTAATTAATGTTTCAAAATCTTTATAACATTCTTATAAATCAAAATCAACCATCAATTGGCCTTGGTGAAGCCTCAAATCTATTTGATTTTGGCCTAAATCCAAAATTCCCAAATTTAGCCCCAAACGGGCTAAATCCCAAAATTTCACCCAATTGATTTCCTTAACTTCCAAATTGGCATCCAATTCATGTTAAAAACTCTTCATGGGTCCCTATTGACTATTTACAACAATCAATTTGGTCTTAGCCCAAGGATAACCCAAGCTAGACCGAAGCCTAGCCCAACACGACTAAATTGACTAAAAATCAAAATTCCCTCTAATTGACCGTTCAATTGAGCTCAAAACCACTTCCATCCTTCACCAAAATTGTTCCTTATGATCATCTACACCAAATACAACATTTATTTAGGCCAATTGACATGGCTAGCCTAGAACAAACCCAAGATTTGGTCATTTGCACCCACTTAGACCCATGCACTAAATGTGACCTAACCTCCCTAAAGCAACCAAATTAACTCCACCCTAGCCATTAGTTGACCCCTAAGGCTGAGCCAAAACACCTCTAACCACCTAAACTAAGACATGGACCAAAGGTACCCCAAATTAAGGGATCTTATTCCCAAAAATACACATGCTTAAGATACTATTGCCAAATCAAAGCACATTTGCATTAAATAGTTGTGATGGATTCCTCTAGATGTCGTGAGCACCTAGCCACCCCCCCTGGCTGGCCGGCCAGCCTAGTGGCCGGAAAAGCTCAAAACCGAGAGCCACCCCCATGGGACTTCACCCAAATCAAGCCTAAAGGTTAGCTTAGCCAAATTGAGTTGTAGTGCTCCTCTGCCCTCCACCTAAGCTCCACAATGCACCCAAACTTGTGCCCTGAGAGCCACCCCATGAACATTTTTATAAGAACTCACTTCCACGGCCATGGGAGGGGTGCTAAAAATTTTCTCAGAGAGAGCTTCCTAAATCACTCACAGAGCTTCCTTGAGACCTCCACAGCCTATTCCAATCACTCCACTGCCTTGATTCCCCCGGTCTAACTCTAATTTTGAGCTTGAAAATTAGGGTAGAAATAGGACATCCCTAGAAACTCCACTAAACTTCAATTGCTTGTGCCCACACCTTCACAATAGTAAGAGAAGACAAAGCCCCATCAAACTACCCTCTGAAATAGCCTCCACCATAGCTATAGACCAACACCTGAAATCGAGTTTGGTCGAATTCATACCTAGACCTTACACCACAGCAAGAGGCTTAATCCCTAGCCTCCTTGGACCCCAAAAAACGTGCCAAGACCCTCTGATTGAAGCTTCACTTCTCAAAGCAAAGGTATAAAACTTCTCCTCCTCTCGAGCCTATTTTGATTCTTCATTTGCTTAGGCTTGATTTCATGATGCATTTACCATATGGATGTATTCGTCTGACTTAGACGAGCATTTTAAAAAAAATCTCACTTAATTTGGTTGAGAAATGAGAGAGAACTTAAGCCTTAAAGGTGGACCGTTCTCGGGCTAAGCTATCGGGGACGATGACCACGCGCCGTCCGATCGCGCGTGTATTGAATGGACGGCCAAGATGAAACCAGACTGCTTCTTTACACAAACAGCGAGACGCGTGGCTGCTGGCGTGGACGGCGGCGTCAAATAGGAGCGCGCCGCGTGGAGTTTCGGAGCAGCTGTAGAATCACAAGGTGCCACGTGGATAAGTAGAAAAATAGGGTTTTTTTTATTTATTTAAACTCCGTTAACTTAAAAAATCTATAACTTTGTGTAAAAAAATCATAAAAATAAAATAAAATACCCTCTTGCTCAGTGAATAAAGGAGAACAATGTGGATTAAACTTCAAGTCTATTTAATGCATATTAAATTTTTAATTAATTGAACACTATTTTGAATCATTTTATTTTCCATGCATATTGACACATCACCTTGACTTGAAATTTTGACATGTTGTAGCCTCTGTTAAGAAAAACATTCTCTGTTTTTTCCAAAGTCAGAGAAGGTTCCTAGACAAAGATCCATAATTTTCAATTTTTTTATCATTATTTCTTTAAAATAATCATGGAAATTAGCATATTGATTAGAAAATTCCAAGAAAATTTTGGAAGGTCCACATGACTAGAGAAGCTTTTGGAAATAATTTCATGAGTTAAGTCATTTAAAATGTACTTAATTTTTACAAACCCTAAATCATTAAGATAATTAATTTTTTAAAATTTGAACATTTAAATGACTTGATTTTTAATATCCATTGTGGTTCCTAATCTAAATAACTCACCATAAAAATTTCAAAATATTTTGAGTTCATCTGATAATTTAAGTTGATTTTTAAATATAAACATTAGTTTTGATATTCAAATGATTTTTAAAAATCAAAATATAACTCAAAAAATTATGAAACTTAGTTTTATGAGTTCTCTGTGATCAGGGGTATTTTCTAAAGATAAAATAATATTTAAAATTAAAACTTGATTTTTAGCCTATTTTTAAATATTTAAATAATTAAAAATCCCTAAAAATCACAAAAAATAATAAAACTCATGGAAATGTTCTAAATTGCTTTCTAAGCACTTAGGAACAATTAGAATATTTTTCCTGACTTTCTAAATAAAGATATTAAATTTTAAAACTTGGAAATGATTTTAAAAGGCTAAAAATGAGTTTTCATTATAATAATTCCAATAAATCAAATAAAATTCAGAAAATAGAAAATCTTCTTGTCTGAGTTCCCTGACCTCAGGGAGACTTTTTGAAAATATAAGACTTAATTTTTTCTATTTAAAATATTTTGTATTTAATAAATACCCCAGAGCTTAAAATAATTATTAAAATTTAGATAAATGTCAAAAAAATATGAAATTTGGCCCAAAGGTTCCTCTGATCTAGGTCTACCTCTAGTAAAAATTTCAAGAGATTAGGAGTTACCTTGGTCAAGTTAGGAATTTTTTTTTGAATAATTCTATTTTTGCATGAAAATAATTATATAAATTCATTAAATTTTGAAAAATCACATTTTTCTCCTCTGATGTCTTAATTGACCCATGAATGAGGTAGGATAAAATTTTAAAGTCACTTGAATTGAATTTGACAAATTATGAAGTGATAGAGCCTTAGGGGCAAATGTGTAACTTTAGAAAATTAGCCTTAATTAACATTTAGACTTAATTTAAGAAGGGAAATGGGTAGCCTCTGATCTTATTCAATTTATTTGATGTTTGAAACACAAAGGGTTAATTGGTAGAAACCAATCTCACTTTCCTAATTGAAAAAGATAAGTTAATAAATTTCTAAATTATTAAAATTTGGAAGTTTATTAAAATAAAATGAATCTAGGACTTAGGGGTATGACTTTTGAAGTCAATAATTAATCAATTTAATACCCCTATTTTGATGTTCAAATAAAATTCAAATCATGAATCATGATCACCTAAAGC
>JXCR01100185.1:0-54076 GCA_002079205.1 Phalaenopsis hybrid cultivar
GTCACCGAAGTTTTTCTTCGAATCTGTGACATCCTCTAGTATTTCCTCCTTTGGATTTCAAAGCAAAATGTTCCAAATTTGAACCAATCTCTTTGATATTTCTCCATCCAATATCTTTGAAATATCCGCACCGTTTGAATTATTTGAAGATAATTTTTCTTGATTCTATTGAGAGTGCTCTTAAGTAGTTTATGTTACTTAAGATGTAATTAACTATAGGGGCTTGCCCTTATAGGAAGCTTTTTCCGAACCCAGCATAATGTAAACCCTGTTTAATTTCTTATATTAAATAGGGGAACTTGTCGGCCAGTATGGGTTTCGTAGATCAAACAGATGTCATAACTTTCTCTAGTTTATTTGATCGAGCCTCACCTCCAACATAATATAAACCCTATTTAATTCCTTATGTTAAATAGGGGAATTTGTCGGCCAATACATTGTTTCACAGATCAAACGAATTTCATAACTTTCTCTAGTTTATTTGATCGAGCCTCACCCTCAATTCTTGTGTTCATCCTTTAAGATAGATACATGATTTGAGGTAAAGCGCTCTTTCATCTAAACTATGAAAATTATGGGGTCAGCCATATTTTTCAAAACTAATTTTTTTTAACGTCCTTCCGAAGCGGGCAACGAGATATTCCGATGACCGATTAAATTTTTTAACGTCCTTCCGAAGCGGGCAACGAGATTTCAATTTCGATGACCGACAGCTTCTTACGGCAAACCCCACACCAAAAATAGTGCTGACAGCGTCTGGCGTCGATGACCGACATTAAATTTTTTAACGTCCTTCCGAAGCGGGCAACGAGATTTCAATTTCGATGACCGACAGCTTCTTACGGCAAACCCCACACCAAAAATAGTGCTGACAAGCATACACAAGTGCTAGTAACTCTTTTTCAGTAATAGTATAGTTAATTTATGCATCATTAAGAGTTTTATTAGCGTAGTATATAAATTTAAAAATCTTTTCATACCTTTGTCCAAGAACAACTCCAATAGCATAATCACTAGCATCAAATATCAGTTCAAATGGTTTCTCCCAGTTAGGTGAAACTATAACAGGAGCCGTGATTTATTTTTCCTTTAATAACTCAAAGGCATTTAAACAACTTTCAGTAAATTCAAATTTCTTGTACTTTTTCTAAAAGTTGGCATAGAGGTTTAGTAATTTTTGAAAAATCTTTAATGAAACGCCTGTATAAGATGTCCAAGAAAACTCCTAACCTCTCTTACATTAGTAGGAGGTGTTAGTTTAGATATAACTTGGCATAGAGGTTTGGTAATTTTTGAAAAATCTTTAATAAAACGCCTGTAAAAACCAACATCTGAAAACTTCTAACTTCTCTTACACTAGTAGGAGGTGTTAGTTTAGATATAACTCGGATTTTTGTGAAACTCCTAACCTCTCTTACATTAGTAGGAGGTGTTAGTTTAGATATAACTTGAATTTTTGTCTCCTAACCTCTCTTACATTAGTAGGAGGTGTTAGTTTAGATATAACTTGAATTTTTGCAGGTTGTTTAGTAACTTTTGAAAAATCTTTAATAAAACGCCTATAAAATCCAACATGTCCAAGAAAACTCCTAACCTCTCTAAAAAATCTTTAATAAAACGCCTATAAAATCCAACATGTCCAAGAAAACTCCTAACCTCTCTTTACATTACGTAGGAGGTGTTAGTTTAGATATAACTTGAATTTTTGCAGGGTCTACTTCCATACCATTTTTTAATTAGTAAAATCCAACATGTCCAAGAAAACTCCTAACCTTTCTTACATTAGTAGGAGGTGTTAGTTTAGATATAATTGAATTTTTGCAGGGTCAGCTTCCATACCATCTTCCAAAATTTTATGCCCTAACACAATTCCTCCTGCAACCATAAATTCTGCAGGGTCTGCTTCCACAACATCTTCTGAAATTTTATGCCCTAACACAATTCCTCCTGCAACCATAAATTGGCATTTCTTCCAACTCATAACCAAATTAGTTCTTTCGCATAAATCCAAAAGTTTTTCAAGGTAACTTAAGCATGCATCAAATGATGTTCCAAATACAGAGAAATCATCCATAAATACTTCCAATCCATCATCAATTAACTTGCTAAATATGGACATCATACATCTCTGGAATGTTGTAGGTGCATTACATAATCCGAAAGGCATTCTTCGAAAAGGAAAAGTTCCAAAAGGACTAGTAAAAAATGTATATTCTTGATCCTCAGGAGTAATAGAAATTTGATGGTAATCGGTATATCCATCTAAAAAGCAAAAATATTTGTGCCCAACAAGTCTATCCAATATTTGATCTAAAAAGGGTAACGAGAGGTGATCTTCCCTGGTGGCAGTGTTTAATTTTCTATAATCAATGCAAATACGCAACCCGGTAACTTGTCTGATAGGTATTAATTCATTATTTTCTTTTGTTTCAACAGTCACTGCTCCTTTCTTAGGAACACAATGAATTGGAGTTACCCACGCACTATCTGTAATAGGATATATAATTCCAGTGTATAATCATTTCAAAGATTCCTTCTTAAATACTTCTTTCATCATCGTATTTAATCTCCTTTGTAGATCAACTCTTGGTTTATATTGTTCATCTGATATAATTCTATGCATACAGATTGAAGGACTAATTCCCATAATATCAGCTAAGGTCCAACCAAAATCTTTCTTATATCTTTTCAATGTATCTAACAGTCTTTGCTCTTGCAGATCATTTAATTTTGAATAATAACAATTAATGTAGAAGAGTCTCCTTAAAATACATACTTCAAGTGGCTAGGCAATACTTTCATCTCAAGTTCAGGTGATTTTATAATTGATGGAAATAGATTTTTATCAGCATTTTCAGTAATATCCAACATCTCAAATCTTTCCTGAACATAATCTAATTCTTCATTTTCTAATTCGCCCAAAATAACTTCGTCATTCTTTTCATTTTATTCCTTCTCTACAAGATGCTCTTCTTCTTCAAAATTCTTTTTATCTTCAAAATGTTCTTTAAAATGTTCATTCAATAGATGTTCAATAATTTCCATGTGAAAACATTCATTATCTCTTTCAACAGTAGTATATTTCATAGATTTCACAATGTTAAAAGTCACTTCTTGATAATTAACTCTGATAGTTAATTCTCCTTTTTCCACATCTATCATAGCTTTTCCAGTAGCTAAAAATGGTCTCCCTAAAATGATTGGTATTTCTTTATCTTCATTCAAATCTAAAATAATGAAATCCACATGAAAGATAAATTTATCCACTTTTACTAAAACATCTTCTATAACTCCCTTAGGATATGTAACTGAAAGATTCGCTAATTGTAGAGTTACAGAAGTAGGTGAGACTTCTCCTAATCCTAATCTTTTGAAAATTGAGATAATTGAAGAGTTACAGAAGTAGGTGAGACTTCTCCTAATCCTAGTCTTTTGAAAATTGATATAGGCATAAGATTAATGCTGGCTCCCAAATCACATAAAGCTCTTCCATAAAATTTTTCATCGATATGTAAGATTAATGCTGGCTCCCAAATCACATAAAGCTCTTCCATAAAATTTTTCACCGATAGCAAAGAGTTACAGAAGTAGGTGAGACTTCTCCTAATCCTAGTCTTTTGAAAATTGATAGAGGCAGCGCTAACTAACGAGTTACAGAAGTAGGTGAGACTTCTTCTAATCCTAATCTTTTGAAAATTGATAGAGGCATAAGGTCTAAAACTCCCTTAGGATATGTAACTGATCGGTCTGCTAATTGAAGAGTTACAGAAGTAGGTGAGAGCTTAGTCTTTTGAAAATTGATAGAGGCATAAGGTTAATACTGGCTCCCAAATCACATAAAGCGATAATTGAAGAGTTACAGAAGTAGGTGAGACTTCTCCTAATCCTAGTCTTTTGAAAATTGATATAGGCATAAGATTAATGCTGGCTCCCAAATCACATAAAGCTCTTCCATAAAATTTTTCATCGATATGTAAGATTAATGCTGGCTCCCAAATCACATAAAGCTCTTCCATAAAATTTTTCACCGATAGCAAAGAGTTACAGAAGTAGGTGAGACTTCTCCTAATCCTAGTCTTTTGAAAATTGATAGAGGCAGCGCTAACTAACGAGTTACAGAAGTAGGTGAGACTTCTTCTAATCCTAATCTTTTGAAAATTGATAGAGGCATAAGATTAACTGGCTCCACTCTTCCATACAATTTTTCACCGAAAGCAGACGGTATAGTGAAACTGCCAGGATCTTTTGATTTTTCAAGAAGCTTTTTTTGAATAATTGCACTGCACTCTTTGCTAAGTGCAACAGTTTCATTATCCGTGAACTTCCTTTTCTTGTTCAGAATATCACACTTCGCTAAGTGCAACAGTCTCATTATCAGTGAACTTCCTTTTCTTGTTCAAAATATCTTTCCTTTGCTAAGTGCAACAGTTTCATTATCAGTGAACTTCCTTTTCTTGTTCAGAATATCTTTCATCTGAATAATTGCACTACACTCTTCACTAAGTGCAACAGTCTCATTATCAGTGAACTTCCTTTTCTTGTTCAAAATATCTTTCATAAATACATAATTGGGCATTTGCTCTAAAGCTTCTATGAAGTGAATATTTACTGTTAATTTCTTAAGAAAAAAGGGAATGTTTACTGTTAATTTCCTAAAAATTTTTGAAAATTTCGAAAATTGTTTATTCTGTTTGTGTTGGTTCAATCTTTGAGAAAACAGTAGTGGAGGTTTCTCCACAGTAATTTTCAATGGTGTAAATGGATACTATATGTCTGAGTACTCACGATTCTTCTCTTTTTCGGTATCCACTTTCTCTTTTTCAGTTTCTATTTCTTTTTGCACCCTTATTTCCAATTCTTTTCCACTTTGTTAATGTATCACTTTGATTTGTTCTTTTCCTTGGTCTTTAGGATTTAGTTCCTCTGTTTTAGGAAAAGTTCCTAATGTTATGTTACTAAGCGCAGTAGTGATATGTCGTAATTGGTTTTCAATATTCTTAATAGCAGTTCCTTGATTTTGTAAATAATTTCCTTGAATTTTTAATAGATTCATTTGTTGACCAATGTTTAATATCAACACTTTCATAGAAACCTCTTCTCCTTAATTTGAGTATTACTGTTAAATCATGGAGGATAAGAAGGTCTATAGTTAACATTTTCTTGGTTGGATGAATTTCCTAATGGGTTCATTGGGTTGTTCGCCCATTGTTGATTTGTAGAAGAATTTTTATTCCAATTAAAATTTAGATGATTCTTCCAACCAGGTTGTTTTCCCATTGTTGATCTGTAGAAGAATTGTTATTCCAATTAAAATTTGGATGATTCAAAGGTCTATAATTAACATTTCCTTGGTTGGATGAATTTCCTAATGGGTTCACTAGGTTGTTCTTCCCATTGTTGATTTGTAACAGAATTGTTATTCCAATTAAAATTTGGATGATTCTTCCAACTTGGGTTATAATAATTCGAATAAGGGTTGTTAGGCCTATTAATAGCATTTAAGGTATCAAATGAAGGTTGAACATCCACAAATTGCCCAGTTGAATTCTCTTTCATCATAGGAGGTGTTGGAAAATAATTCATCCCATAATGATCTAACTTCTTTTATATTGCTGCAATCTGCGAAGCTCACATAGATATTGCATCAGAATCATGGTAACTAGCTACTCTTTTAGGATTTACCCGCTCAGAGGGTCATTGTAAATTGTTGGTAGTCATCTCTTCTATTAATGAATAAGCTTCATCAAAAGGTTTTGACATTAAAGAACCACCAGCCGCAACATCTATAATCCATCTAAGAGATCCCACTAATCAATTATAAAAAGTTTGAATTATCAACCAATCTGGTAACAAATGATGAGGGCACTTCCTAAGAATATATTTAAATCTCTCCCAAGCTTCATATATTGACTCTCCATCAATCTGACAAAATGATGTTATCTTAAATCTCTCCCAAGCTTCATATATTGACTCTCCATCAATCTGAGAACGATGTTATGTCATTTCTAAGTTTAGCAGTTTTGGGTGGAGGGAAATATTTGGATATAAATTTCTGTGAAAGTGATGTTATGTCATTTCTAAGTTTAGCAGTTTCGGATGGAGGGAAATATTTGGATAGAAATTTCTGTGAAAGTTGGATCTTTAAATCTCTCCCAAGCTTCATATATTGACTCTCCATCAATCTGACAGAACGATGTTATCATTTCTAAGTTTAGCAGCTTTGGATGGAGGGAAATATTTGGACAGAAATTTCTGTGAAAGTTCTCCCCAAGTTCTAATTGATCTTGGTGCTAACGAATTTAACCACATCTTAGCCTTATCTCTCAGTGAAAAAGGAAAAAATCTAAGTCTAACAGCATTGTTTGAGACTGTCATATTTAAAAGTAGCACACAATTCTAAAAAACTAGCAAGGTGTAAGTTTGGATCTTCATTTGGTGTACCTCCAAATTGATTTTTTTGTACCATTTAGATAATAGCACGTTTAAGCTCAAATAAATTAGCAGCTACATCAGGATTTTGGATAGATAAGTGAATTTCATATGCTGTAGGATTTGCATAATCTCTTAGGGGTCTAGGTTGGTGTTCATTATCTATTCCTTGATTGTTCTGTTATTTTCCATTGTATAAGAATTTCTAGGTTCTCTTCTTAATCTTCTAATCCTTCTAACAGTGCGTTCTAATTTCGAATCTATTTCTAGGTTCTCTTTTTAATTTTCTAATCCTTCTAACAGTGCGTTCTAATTCTGTATCGTAGGGTATAAGATTTTAGGTCCAAATTTACGCATATAATTTGAAATCACTACTCAGTAATATAATTAAATAAATATAAAAATAAGTTACAATTCAAGTAAAAATTTTCTAATAATTCTAATTTGTTCGTTACTCTAATCGTGATTTGACTCACCCACTTAATCGCTCCCTGACAATGGCACCAAAAAACTTGACCAACTTTTTTATAAACCAACAAATATAAGAATTAGACAGCGCTACTAGAAGATTTAAATCCCTGGCAATGGCACCAAAAACTTGACCGGCGACTTCATATATGCTTAAAATACAAGATAAATATAAACGTAATAAATATTCAATAATTGTAAAGTCACACTTATCAACTCAAGTATACATATTGCTCAAGTAATATAGGGCTCTAATGGAGTCCTAGATATCAATCTCACAGGGAGTGGTTTAGAATTGCGAACTAAGATTTTAGAAAAGCAATACTTTAATCACAACAAAGTTTAGAACTACGAACTAAGATTTTAGAAAAAGCAATACTTTAATCACAACAACGAAGTTCTTGTCACTAATAGGTAATTGAAATAAATGGATAATTTTAAAAAGTATTAAATAACTAATGATACTAAGGAGGGTTTGATTGTGATATTCAATATATAAGAAAGCATCATTCTCCTTATCAAGAAATTATAGCAAATGGATAAAGTAAATTAGTTCAATTTATATTGTGTCAAATAGGAGCATACCTAATTTTTACCCTTTGGTCAAGGCATAAAGAGCATTGACTAATCCTATGCCTGTTTACTGAATCTGTGGCTAGGCTGGGAGGATACCGGCTCTCACTTCGAAGCTCCTATGTTCCCCTCACCTGAGGGCTAACATCTACACTTCAGCACCCAAATGATAGGACCAAATTAGGGATTTTAATCTGAGGGCTAACATCTACACTTCAGCACCCAAACAATAGGACCGAATTGGGGATTTTAGTCTCTCACTCTAAAATCTCCAATTATACGCCCGATAATATTATTTCCCTATTTATTTGCACCCAACTTCTCACACCTGATGGCTAACATCTACACTTCAGCACCTAAACGATAGGACCGAATTGGGGATTTTAGTCTGTCACTCAAATTCTCCAATTCTACGCCCGATAATTTTATTTCCATATTTATTTGCACCCAACTTCCAAGGGCTTTGACCTTCTGAATCTTCGATGTAATATTCACTTTAGTTGTAAAACTCAACATATTTTAACAAATTAATTGGCCAGATTAAAATTAAATTAAGATCAAAGTGAAAAGATCATCACATTTTCTTAAACATTTTCATGGCTTCACCAATTCAAATCGCCATTTCACAAATCTCGAGACAAGGAGAAAAACAAAGAAAACTACTCAGATCTCATGGGAAAAACACTACAAAACTCGTAATTCATATATAAAATCAAAGTCATACAAACTACAATAAGTAAATAACTTATTTATGCATTCTTCCAAAGAATACTCCTTGAAGTTCCTCTGAATATCTTTCGTTCTTTACAGCACACAGAATTCCTCTTTGAAGTAGCAAGGAGGAAGAAATCTCTCACTTTCCGTACACAGAATTCCTCTTTGAAGTAGCAAGGAGGAAGAAATCTCTCACTTTCCCTCCACTCTTAGCACATAGAATTCCTCTTTGAAGCGGCAAGGAGGAAGAAATCTCTCACTTTCCCTCCACTCTTACAATGCACGAAATTCCTCTTCGAAGTAGCAAGGAGGAAGAAATCTCTCACTTTCCCTCCACTCTTACAATTAAATTCCTCTTCAAAGCGGCAAGGAGGAAGAAATCTCTCACTTTCCCTCCACTCTTACAAACTTAAAGAGTTCCTCACAATATTGGAACCTTTCTAACCTCTATGAACTCTCTCTAGCACCTCCTAAAAGAATTCTCACTAATATTGGAATTTTTCTAATCTCTAGGAACTCTCCTAGCACTTCCTTTACTCCCTATATTCTTTCCCTCGGAAAGGAGGAAGAAATCTCTCACTTTCCCTCCACTCTTACAATCTCTCAAAGAATTCCTCACAATGTTACACTCTACTGGAAATTCTATACACTAATGGTAACCTCCAAGGCCTCTAGCACTCTTCTATTTTTGGCCAAGACACTCTAATAAATTCTCTATACACTAATGGAACCTCTAAATTCCTCTTCAAAGCGGCAAGGAGGAAGAAATCTCTCACTTTCCCTCCACTCTTACAAACTTAAAGAGTTCCTCACAATATTGGAACCTTTCTAACCTCTATGAACTCTCTCTAGCACCTCCTATTTCTCTTTGAAGTAGCAAGGAGGAAGAAATCTCTCACTTTCCCTCCACTCTTACAATCTCTCGAAAATTCTTCTTCAAAGCGGCAAGGAGGAAGAAATCTCTCACTTTCCCTCCACTCTTACAATCTCTCGAAGCAATTCCTTTTTGAAGTAGCAAGGAGGAAGAAATCTCTCACTTTCCCTCCACTCTTACAATCTCTCGAAAATTCCTGCATAATTGTTACACTCTATTGGAAATTCTATAAATTAATGGAACCTTTCCAACCTCTATGACCTTTAAACTCTTCTATTTTTGGCTAAAATATTCCCTTTAAGGATGTGGATGAGTTTTTCCATGAGTTGCTTAAGCACCCCTCCAAAATCTAGCCTTATCCAATGCACAAGTGCACATAACCGTCGATCTCGCCATCGGCGGCCTCAATGGCGCCGTCGGCGGGCTTCTGTAGAAATTTGTCCTGTAGCCTCAGGAAAAACTCATCGTCGGCGGGGTCGAGGGCGTCGTCGGCGGCCAAGTTCAAATCTCCACATGTTGGTCCTTTTTCGCTCCAAATTCGCTCCTTTTTGAATCTTTTTGCTCCAATGACCCTAATTCATCGTTCCTGCAACAAAACATAAAAAATTCCTTTCTTTAAAGTGCAATATCATTAAAAACAGTATAAAATAGGTATGAAAATCTCAACATATTTTCCTTTGGTCAGTAATACTATCCCACCTCTTAAGATCACCTATATAATTTCTTATTTTTTAGATATCATTGTCGAATCGTTTTGTGTTCTTCTTTGTCAGAAAAATCTAAGTTGATGGCAAGTGGTGCACCATGGTGCTCGAGAATTGGTTCCTCACTCCCGGTGCTGTCGTAAGCGGTATCTGATCATGATTTTCTTAATGTAAGGATTTATGATGTTGACACCACTACATCGCCAAAAACTTGATCCTTGTATGTAAAATAAGTTGTGTAAAATATATATAATTATAGGTAATTAATAATGAGATTCTACACAAGTATACGTATTCTTATCAAGTAATAATGAACTTTCTATTTAAGCCGTAAATATCGATCCCACAGGGAAGGTGTAAATTAGCGATGATAAATTTTATCAGAAAATTTACAGAAAATCAAATGAAATCATTGTCACTAAATTCAAATGTTGAGATATTAACCAAGCAAAAGTACTTAACTATTAGCTAAACTGAAATGCAAATTTATAATAATAACTGCTAATGTACTAACTTTATTTATGTAATGAAGATTTCTTATGTGAAAAAGCATTCTTCCCACTACAATGAAATTTTGGTCAAATGAGATGACATAAATGTTTATAATATGTATTGTGCCAAATAGGAGCAATTTTAATTCTCTATCCTGATATAGTGCATAGAAAATCATTGATTAATCTTAGGTTTAGTCCCTAAATTTGTGGCTAGGCTAGAGGATACTATCTCCCACTCCAGAGCTCCCACTTCCCTTCACATGAAGGCAACTCTCGCTTTAGTTTTTAAACACTAAGACTAAATTTGTGATTTAAGTCTATCACCCTAAAGATTCACTAATTCTTCACTCAACAAAGAATATTTCCCTATTTATTTGCACTTAATTTCATGAACAAATTTCTCCTTCATGTAATCAAATGTGATCCTCACTATGTTGTAGAACACATACTCCATTTCCCGGATCATATGTTTCAAAACATATTTTTAACAAATCAATTGGCCAAATTGAAAAGTAATTTAAATTCGGAGTTGAAAAATCATCATAATTTATTTTATATTTTAATTATGGCACATTCTATTATCTCTTCATTTCTCCAAATAACATAATAGAGGGAAACGTAGAGGAAACTACTCAAACTTCATGAGAAAGATACAACAAAACAAAAATTTCATATATAAAAGAAAGTTCATACACACTAAATAAACAAACACACTTATCTGGAACTCTTTCTCAAAGCAAATCCTTTATAACCTTTCCTTAGAAATGCAAGAAGAAGATCTCTCTCACTTTTCTCCTTCTGCAACACTCTTACAGAAAACTTCACACTAAATCTCACCACAAAAGATCTAAACTATGAAAGCAAAATTACTAATTGACTCCAATATGTGGTGGGATGAAGATGGATTATAAAAAATGTAGCATCATGGAATGTTGTAGAGAGAAAAATGAACGTAGAGAAGCCCCTTTTCTGATGAAATTCGGCTCGAAATAAAGCCCAAGGTCGGTTCTCCAAAAGGTGCCTCCAAAAACTCTTCAAAAATCATCAAAATACATCAAACCTCCTAGAAACAAAGTCTGAACTGCCTATGGTGCCGTCGACGCTAGTCTGGCGTCATTGGCACAAAGTAAAAATCCTCCAACTTTTGGTTGTTCTACGCCATCGGCACTGACCTTGACATTGTCAAAGCTCAGTATTTCCTCAAAAACCTCATTTTGACTCCAAATTTCATCATTTTTGCTTCCTTTTTGATTTATGCCCTAAAAATCAACAACTTGCAAGAAAACATCAAAATACCTTCCATTAAAGTGCAATATCACCAAAAATAGGTATAAAATATTTTCTAAAAATGCATGTATTTTCATTGTACCAAAATCCTCCAAACTTACATGTTACTTGTCCTCAAGTAATTTCTCTACTACATAAAAATATGACTTATGGTAAAGAATTGAACTTTTAGACTTCCATATTTTAGTTCTCTAAATATAATAGTTTTACTTAAGAGAAATTTAAAACATATTTAGTTAGTACTAAAGGTGTAAGGATGTTCAATAATTAAGTCTAAGGTTTCTAATTCTCTATTCTTTTCAAGAAAAATTGCAATTTGTTACGTTAAAGTCACTTAGGAAATTCATATGAAAAAGAACTTCATAAAACTTTATTAATAATTAAGTTAACATTCAAATCAAAAGTTTAGAAAAATGTGTCCAAGTATTTTTCCATAAGTTGATTTAAGTGAAGCCAATTTTTAATTAGACATCTCCTCAAGCTTCTCCCCACATCTTTTCTTTTTCTTTTCTCTTTTATTTTTCTTTTATTTTTCTTTTTCTTTTCTTTTTCTTTTCTATATGTGAGGATTACTAAATTTGGATAACCTTTATTGATTTTTAACTTCACTATCCTCTTCTTAAAGTCAAAAACTTTTTACATTTCTTCACTTAACAAATTTATATTAACTTACAGATTTTATAAAGTTTAATTCTTTTCTTTTACATGAATCTTTTAAGATTTTTAATACTTCAAAAATACAAATTTTTTTACTTAAAATAGAAAAACATAGTCTTATTCTCTTTTACCAAATATCTTATCCCCTAGAATTAACCTTTATTACTGAAAATTTTTACTTAAATTTAATATATATTTAGAAACATAAATATAATTATCTCAAGTTAACCCCTGATACTAAACGTCATGTTAAATTTATAATTTTTAAAATGTAGTTAAGGGAGAACAAATAAAATTAAGTTCTTTCTCTTTTCTAAAAATGAATTTTCTTCTCTGTCCCAAACTTAAATTTTTAAAAGATTTTTACATGAAGAACTTTAAAAATGAAGGGTGAAGGAAAGCACTAAATACATAAAAAAAAATCGTACCTGTTGGAGATTTTGATTTTTGAACATAAATTTTGAAATACTATATATAAATATGAAAACTAAAAAGCTAGTCACTATACATGAAAACTACAAGGCTAAAAACATTAAATTGCACATAATACATATAAATATTGTTGAGAAAGAGCTAATCACTATACATAGCACAGTGCTAAAAATAACAATAGAAGTAAACAAAACTCTAAAAAAGAAAACAGTTTTCCACATTACAGTTTCACATTACATACATATCAAATTGTTCAACAATATCACAACACAAACAATTCAATCACACAGTACAAACACAAACAAATAATCAAAAAGATCACCAGTCATTATCTTCTTCATCATCGACATCTAACTTCTGCTGCTGATATGGGAGTATAAGTAGGGTGAAAAGGAACTAAACTGTATGGTCATCCCTCATGTATCTTACTAAAGCATCATCATAAGCAGCATCATATCCAAATTTATGGCAAATCAGATTATCAGTGTGAGCATTTCTGGCCTCCATATTCTGCATCTTATGATCCATCCTCAAAATATCTCCCTGTTGAATCATCATCAGGTCCAACAACTCCCTGTTGCTGGGGTCACATGAAGTAGGCTCACTAAAAGTAGGGGTTATAGAAGTAGAAGGAATATCCCTGGCCCATCTTCTAAATCTCCAATCAACATGGGACTCATAAGTTTTGATGTCAGCAGGCCCAATCGGTCTTTGAGGCTCAATCCTCTCCTCATCAGGTCTAAAATCAACTCCTGCATGCTCACAAAGTGTGTATATCAGAGCAGGGTGCGCCAATCCACCAGTGGTCTCTCATAGAGCAATAGATCAAATGTTCATATAAAAGATAGAGCCTACACTTATATCCATTACTTGCTGAGTTACTTCACTATGATGGTTCGTTGGAATCATCCTTCGAGAAATAAAATAATGCCAAGCCTTATACACTACATTTAAAGGGGAAAGTTAACTTTAACTACATTTTTTATTTTCTAAGACCCTTTCTTACTAGTTAGAATGAACTTCATCTAAGGTTTGATCTGTAGCAGAAAATGAATCATACTGGCTTCCATAAACATCCTCTAATTGATAAACTCATTAATTTTGCTTGGAGTAAACTCCACCTTTTTTCCTCAAACAAAAACAAAATCATCAGAAGCCTCTAGAAAGTTGGCATAAAATTCCATCACAATCCCAACTATCGCATCGACAGTAAAATAGCAGAAGTTTTCCCACTACCGAGCGTTAATCAATCGTTCAACTTCTCCTCCCGGATTCTCAAGTCCTCGATCCTGAATCATTTTTTTTATTTTTTTTGAAGACTATGAAATCGAGCACTAGCTCTAAAGCTAATAAATCTTTGCTGCCATATTTTATTTTTCATTTGCTCGATCTAGGTGCCATAGGAAATTTAGAAAAAATTGTTAAAAATTCTGAATAAATCCCAAAATTTTGAAAATAAAAAATGTAAACCACTTAAAACTCAAATCCACTAAGAGTTTTTACCAAAGCATTTTCTCAAAATCTCCCAAAAAATTTCAAAATCTCGGATCTAGTAAATGTTAGAAAAATCTTTGGTGGAAATCAGAAATTTTTACTTTAAAGTGTAGTTCTTACCGAGAGAAGAAAAATTCTAATGTTCTTTTGCCTCTAAATCACCTCAAATCTGTCCAAAATCAAGCTCTAGGTGGAAAATTGAAGGTTGAAGGTGACTTAAGGGGTAAAAATGGAGGTTTACAGTGAAAATCGTGAATTAGAGGGCTAATTCACAACTCTCAGGTTGAAGGCGCCGTCGGTGCCAATGTTAGTGTCGTTGGTGCTGAAGGACCGAAATTCACTATTTTGATTTTCAAATTTTCAATTTTCTCCAAAGTTTTTAGTATTTTTAAACACAAATTTTTATTTAAATTTACAAATATACATTTCACAGACAATCATTTTCACAAACAACAACAAACTAACTTTTATATATGAAAGTACACTTTTACAAAAACATTTAACAAATCACAAATTCACACCTATTAAGCAAACTAATTATAAATCACCGTCAAAATCAAGCCACAACACTAAACGCTGACACAAAACTATACACATAATCAAAGTTCAGAAGAAACTAAATTAAACCTAATCAAATCCACACAATTACACTAAACACGTAAACTTTCTTAAATAAGTAGATAATTCTCAATCTTCAAACATTCAGCCTCATTTTCAGTGTTATCACCACCTCTAATGTCTCCCATAGATTGGTAATGAACATATAAGTTGTAGAAAGATCGGTACGGGAATTGATCTGTCATGTTTTATTCAATCCACCCCTTTTCTTTAAATATCTGAACTAATCCTGCTTTAAGAGTTTAGTGTGATCAAAATTCTCTTTCATTTATCAATCTAGGTGATCAAAATGGTACTTGAGATCTCCTACTGCATTCATAATACTCTGAAGTTCTCTTTCAATTTTCTTCAATTTCTTCTCTAAAGCAAGCGAACTTCTAATTGTCGGTGGTATTAATGGAGATGAAGCATGTGAAGAAGGATCTATAATAGCATTTAGTGCTTCATTTCCATTACCTATATACTGATCATTAATAGGGATCATGGGCTACCATGGTAGTAAAACTTTTTCCCAACTTGCATATGGCACTTGGGATTAACTACAAATAAAAAAAATTGTAGAAGGATGCCCAAGCCCATAAATTCTCCAATTCATAATGATTCCCATCACATATTTAAATATAATTGAACCTATATCAATAGCTTTTTCCATTTGAATACAGTAGTTTAAAGTAGCACTCTCCTTGGTGACTACAAATCTTAATAGTAAGGAGTAATTTTGCACAAATAAAGAAATGTCATTGCTTTGAAATTGGATTAAGTTATGAAGCAGAAAAACTAATATATTCTTCATCTCGTATTTCCACATATCACTTTCATCTGACAAAAAATTATAAATATCTTGCATCAAATCTCACGTAGCAATGAAATTTGCATAATGACAGATTAGAATATTTTCTATCATATACAATTCATTAATCCTCGCAGGAGTAAATGGTACAACCTTACCTTGTATGAAGACAACTCCTTGGGTAATTCCTTGTAAATTTGCATATAATTCCTTCACTATAGGTAAAATAACCGCAGTGGTAGTGTAACAAAGAACTTCCCATCACCTTTACAGAATGATCTTGTCAACTAGAGCACTTGGATTGATCAACCCATGATTATAAAATCCTCTTTCCTTGATCAATCTCCTCTTCGCAATAACTTTATTGTGTGTAATCTCTACGCATCGAAACTAATAAACTTTCTTTTATTGAAAACTCCATAACATGAAGTATTTCCAAAATTGGAAGCCATATATTCTGAAAATAGAAAGTTTTTAGCATCCTAGGAAGTTTTTAGGACTCTAAAAACACCTCCCGATGGTTATTATGGATGAAAATCCATCCAAAGTCCGCCAAAAGTCGCAGAAAATGTCTAACGGCTCTCGGCGCTGCAAGCTCTCTCGATGGGCACTACCGGCACTGAGATCCGCTTTCTTGGGCATCCTCGGTGCCCGTGGCCAAATTTTTGTAATATTCATTTTTTGTCAATTAAGTTCCAACTTTTCTTCCAATACTAATATTTGACTTAATTTATAATAAATAACATTGTGTAGGATTATTATGTACTAATATATAAGACACTTAACATACTAAAATTTAATACATAGACATATAAGTATGGGTGGTTTAACGCCCTCAACCTGTCATACTGTTTGTTTAGTTGGGTTGACTTAACATTAAAACTTCTTTAAATTGATGTATGTGCCTGTTGACCTCATTTTTTGTTGAGGTCTAGTATTTCTCTTTAATAGCCTAGGTTCTAGCCATAGAACTTTCCTATTGACTATTCTTAGAAGAACTATAAAAAGGCATCCTCACCATTAGAAATTATAAACTCTTCCTTACTCAACTTGAAGTTCCATATATTGGTCCTAACCTCTAGCACTTAGTAAGTCGGGTGATCATGGGGGAGCTCAAGGAGAGTTCCTGTAGGGCTATGACCTTATGGTTGACCTTGGGTGTTGGTCTAGAGCTAAGGCACTCACTTCATTCACAATCACTCACTACCTTAAACCTAGAATTTCCTGATTTTGGTCCCTTAAACCTTTGGGAAACTCATGTAGATGGTCTCTTAAACCCTTTAGCCCTAGGATAGGGTTTAGCTAAGACTAGTACATAAAAGACCCAAATGGGCTTTCCATTGGTCCATGGCTTACTTTTGATGGTTAGTTCCCCAATTTTACCCAAAATACTCAGCTTGACCTTTTGCCCCTAAAATCCCCCAAATTACCTAAGTACTCTTGAAACCCTACACTTGGTCAAAATTCCCAGATTGATCCAAAATAGCCAAACTTGTTCAAAAATTATTTCAAACTTTTTGAAAACACCCAAATTACCCAAAATCACAAATAATTGACAAATTACCAAAATGTCCCTCATGCGCCTAAAATTTCAAAAATTCAAAAAAATCCAAAAAATTCCCAAAATATTCCAAGTATTTCCAATTTCATTTTTTTCAACTACCCCATTACCCAATTTGGCCAATTTGATCATCATTGACCAAGACCAAGTTTGCCTTTAAAGTCCCAAATTTTCCCAAATTCAAATCAAATGTCCATCAATTTGACCCCAATCTCCCCAAATTTCAATCCTAAACTTAAATTCACCTTTAATGTGACCAAAATAAAAATAATTCATGCTCAATTGCTCCATGCTTTGAGCCCAATTATGATTTTGGTCAAACCCCCAATTTTGGTTAATGTTGAAAACTATTTTATAACATTCTTACAAATCAAAATTGACCATCAATTGGCCTTGGTGAAACCTCAATTTCACTTAATTTTAACTTAAGTCCAAAAATCCTCAATTTTTCCCTAACTTGGCTATGTCCCCAAATTACATCAAATTGAAAGCCTTAGCCCAAATATTGGCACCCAATTCATGTTGAAAACTATTCATGGCATTCCTATTGACCATTTTTAACTATCAATTTGGACTAAGCCCAAGGTTATCCCAATCTAGACCTAAGGTTAGCCCAACAAGCCCAAAATGACCAATTTTCAAATTCCTTCAAATTGACCCTCCAATTGAACTCAAAATCCGTTCAATCCTTCACCAAAAATGTTCATTACAATCATCTACATCAAGTACATCAATAAATTGGGCTCAAGGACATGGCTAGCTGGCCAACCTTTTTGTAAATCAATAATTACAAGAATTTGATGACGTAACTAGAAGATTTAAATTCCAGCAATGATGCCAAAAACTTGACTGCGACTTTATAAATATATGTTTAATTTAATAAAGATGTATAGATATAATATTAAATAATGTTAAAGTCAAATTTTTCAACGCAAGTATATGTATCGCTAGAGTAATATAGGGCTCTAATGGAGTCCTAGATATCAATCCCACCGGGAGAAATAGAATACTACGGACTAAGATTTAATAAAAAGTAATACTTCAACTACAACAACGGTTCAAGTTGCTTATCTGTCACTAATAGGCAATTTAGTAACTAATGAGAGAATAACGTTTAATTGTGATATTCAATATATAAGAAAGAATCCTTCTCCTTGCCAAGAAATTATTGTGAATGGATAAAATGAATTAGTTCAATTATATTGTGCCAAATAGGAGCATACATATTATTTACCCTTTGGTCCATGCATAAAAAACAATGACTAATCTTAGGCTTGGTTACTGATTTTGCGGCTAGGCTGGGAGGATACCGACTCTCACTTCGGAGCTCCCACGTTCCCCTCACCTGAGGGCTAACATCTACACATCAGCACCCAAACGATAGGACCAAATTGGGGATTTTAGTCTCTCATTCTAAGATTTCTAATTCTACGTCCGATAGTAATATTTCCCTATTTATTTACACCCAACTTCCAAGGGCATTGACCTCCCTGAATCTTGGATGTAATCTTTAAAGTGTAATATCATTAAAAACATTATAAAAGAGGTATGAAAATCTCAACATATTTTCCTTTGGTCAAAATCTCCCAAACTTAACTATTACTCGTCCTCAAGTAATTTTAGTACTATATAAAAGTTATGATCTACTGTAGTAATATTTTAATTTAGATAAATATCATAGTGAGATTTACAGAAAAAATTCAAGTAATTGAATTAACTCTGCATCCATCAGATTATTTAGTCATCAAGTTTTAAGAGTTCTAGCTTTCTATTTATTTCAAGAATAACTATAGATTGCAATATTAAGTCACTTAGAATATCCAAAAGATAAGAATTTCATGAGAACTCTATTAGTAAAAAGATCTATTTCATAAATATAAGTTCAGGAATGTATTTAAGTTTTCCCTTTAGGTAGGTCCAGTGAAGCCAATTTTTGATTAGGCATATCCTCAAGCTTCTCCTCACTCTCATTTTTCTTTGTTTTCTTTTCTCTTTTTTATTTGGATTGCTTTTAATTCTATATATTTTTCTTTTCTTTTCAGGGATTGTTTTCAATCCTTTCTTTTTTTCTTTTTCAAGAATTACTATATGTGGATAGCCTTTAATGATTTTAAACTTCACTTATCTTTCCCTAAATTTGAAACTTAAAGCATTTCTTACCTTATAAGTATTTCATAGCTTTTACATCATATAGCTCCAATCTTTTCCTCTCAATTGAAATTCCAAATTTTTAATACTTTAAAATATAGTTTCTCTTACTTTAAATAGTTAACTATAATCTTATTCTCTTATACTAAATATCTTAAGTTACAAAATTAATTTTCATTACAAAAATATTTCTTTAAATCTACCATAATATTTAAATAGTTACAAAAATATAGTTACCTGAATTAAATTTACTACATAAAATCATATAAATAATTTTTGAAAATATTGAAATAGAGGACATCTAATAGTTAATCTTTTTCTTCCCTCCCCCAAACTTAAATTTTTAAATATAAAATAAAGGTGGAAAGAAAATACTATAAATATAAATCATACCTCTGTATTGTAAGCATCTTTATCATTCTAAAATTTTTGCATACCTTCTCCAATTTTTACTTCACCTGGTCTGAAATATTAGGAGCTTTCTACGCATATAAATTATCAGAAGAATTTCTAGGAAATGAAATTTTGAAACAAGTATAAAACTAAAACAAACACAACATTTCCTAACATAACCACAATACTAAATAAAAGACAAATATACTAAAATAAAAATAAACATTACATCACATTACAATCCACAAAATACACTAAATGACATTCATTTTTCTCATAAAAAGATTACATAACATTAAAATAAACAAAATGCAAACATCAGTACATCAATCTCATTCTAAATATCAAAATCCCAAACTATTTAATCGTCGCCTTGATCAGCAGGTGGATTGGGTTGATATTGAGTAATTAGGGGCATTCAGGAAATGTAACATCAGGCTTTCCTTTGTAGTGTCGGGCCTAAGCATCATAATAGGTTATTTCAAAATCAGAATGCCTCTACAGGTACTCACTATCATAATCATGTCGGCGTTCTAAACCTCTAATCCTCTCATTTATCAAATCTATGCTCTTCCGTTGCAAGGTCAACTCATTCATCAAATCTGCTAAGGTAGGGGAGCTAGAAGGAGGAGGATGGTCATAACCTGTAGAGGGAACATCTTACTAGTAGAAGACTTTTGACTCCTACTTCCAGTTCTCCATTTCTCATGGGATATATAAGTTTTCAAATTTGATTTACTAATGGGTTTCATAGGGTGAACCCACTCTTTCTCTCAAGCTTCCACTCCAGAAAGTTGGTAAAGTGCATAAATAAGTCCAGAATGTCCTAGACCTCCACTAGTCTCACTCCTTGCCGTAGTCAATATATTCTTGAAAATAAACTTAGCCACATTTATAATTTTGTTATTCTGAATACAGAAATTCAGAATAGCTCTATCTCTAGTTACCTCGATATGGTGGTAAGTCGGTAACATAATAGAGGAAACGAAATAGTGGAAGCAAAAAAGTTTACCCGTCCTCGCTGCTTTATCTTCCAAGTTCCTTTCCCATCTGTGAGAAAGTTAATCACATCATCAAAGGGTTCTTCCATCGTACTAAATGATTCATAGTGGCAGATGTAAGAATCTGGGACTTCATAAAAAGTGTTAATGTGGACGGCGGTAAATTCCATAGGAAGTCTACGCACTTGCACGATTCCATCTTCAGCATAAATCAGATTGGCGTAAAACTCTTTCACCACATTTGCATCTGCTTTATTGGTGGTGTAACAAAAGTTTTCCCACCTCCGGTTTGCAATAACCTGTTAAATTTCTCCTCCTAGATTATCAAAAACTCGATCTTGAATACATTTTTTTCCTTGAAGTATTGAAGTGAATAGAGTTTGAGCCATCACATTGACGAAGCATGAATTGTCGAACTCAAATCTTCACTTTTGACGTGGAGCCATTTTTAATCTAATCAATCCAAGAAAATTTCCAAAAATTACTTCTAATATGTAAATAATGGCTTCCAATGGTAATTCAAAGAGTTTAACATTNCTCTTACTTCCACTCTGCAATAACCTGTTCAATTTCTCCTCTCGGACTCTCAAAAACTCAATCTTGAATACATTTTTTTTCCTTGAAGTATTGAAGTGAATCGAGTTTGAGCCATCACTTTGACGAAGCGTGAATCATCGCACTCAACTCTTCTCTTTTGACATGGAGCCATTTTTAATCTAATCAAATCAAAGAAAATTTCCAAAAAACACTTCTAATATGAAAATAATGGCTTCCAATGGTAATTCAAAGAGTTCAACATGATGATCCATGAATTTTTTCTAAGATTTTCTTCACATCTTCAATTTTTCGGGTTTCCTCAATGTGGAAGAAATACATGGTGAAAATCAAATATATTTAGCTTGGAGTGAAGCTTTTACCTAAAGAAGTTCAAATCTGGTGTCAAAAAGCCTTGAAATAGTCTCCCAATCCAAGATCTATCAAGCCCTAATTCGAAAATGGCATTTTTANTTTTCATCACATTTTCAAATTTTTTGGTTTCCTCAATGTGGAAGAAATACATGGTGAAAATCAAATATATTTAGCTTGNATGGAAGAAATGCATGGTGAAAATCAAATATATTTAGCTTGGAGTGAAGCTCTTACCTAAAGAAGATCAAATCTGATGTCAAACAGTCTTGAAATCGTCTCCAAATCCAAGATATATCAAGCCCTAATTCAAAAATGGTGTTTTTAAGAGGAAGGGGATGGTGAATAGTGGCGGTTGATCGGTCAANAGCGATCTCGCCGACGGCGGGGTCGTTGGCGCTATCGGTGCGCTTTATTGTATTTTTAGTCCCGGGAAATTCCCACCGTCAGCGGCGTAGAGGGCGCCGTCGGCGGGCTCTATTGATTTTGTCCAAATTCCGTATTTTTACAATTTCGATCAATTCTAAGCCTAAACGACATCCATTTAATCTTTATAAACATAATTTTAAATAGTTGTATGATGTATTTAACACATACAGACTTTTACAAAACAAAACATCACATTTATATATAAATTCCAAGAGATACAATAAACGTTACATAACACACCTANTCGGTCAAAATCACGGTTAAAGAGGTATTTTTGTGATCTCGCCGACAGTGGGGCGCGCCGTCGGCGCGCTCTATTTTATTTTTGAATCTAAGTCTTGGGAAATTCCCCTCGTCGGCGGCGTCGAGGGTGCCGTCGGCAAGCTCTATTAATTATGTTCAAATTTCATATTTTTGCAATTTTGATCAATTCTAAGCCTAAACGATATCCGTTTAATCTTTATAAATAGAATTTTGAATAGTTAATTGATGTACTTAACACATACAAACTTTCACAAAACAAAACATCACATTTATATATAAATTCTAAGGGGTACAATAAACGTTACATAACACACCTAAATTAGGTATTTTCTCAACCTCAATACATTAATTCAGCGTCGCAAACCAAGCCACAACACTCAAAACGCTGAAAAAAAACATCCCATGCTTAGTCTCAACTATACAGAGATCTTTAAGCATAATTCTAAAGCAAAACAAAAGTTCAAATCTAAACACACAAACATAAATGCAACATATGAGATCTACTACTCATCAGATTTTGTGCTCGTGTCTCCTCTGAGATCTCCCATTGATTGTACATGGACGAAGAGGTTGTAGAAGGGTTGGAAAGGAAATTCTTCAGTTGAATCTTCCTCAATTAATTTCATCCTCTTCATCAGTCGTATCAAGCTATCTTCTAAATGTCCAGTGTGCGTGAAATGTTCTTTCATCCTTCGGTCTAGAAGATGGAAGCATTGGTAAATATTATTAATTGCATTCATCACATTTTGTACCTCCTTTTCCAATTTCTTAAGTCATCGCAGGATCACCAAAGACTTATCAAGGACTAAGGGTTGTACTGGCAGAGAATTCTGAGAAGATTGATCAACTATCATAGCCATGTCATTTTCATCTTCAAATGATGACAGATAATTCTGAGAAGATTGATCAACTATCATAGCCATGTCATTTTCATCTTCAAATGATGGGAGAAGGATCCAAAGGTTTCCAAGGTAGCAGTACCTTTTCCCAGTTTTCATAGGATACTTTGGACTAGCTGCAAAGTGAGAAAATTGTTGAAGGGTGTCCAAGCCCATAAGTTGATCCATGAACGATCAGGCCTAAGACTGACTTCACAATTATAGATCCAATGTCGATCGACAGTCCCCTTTGGATGCAGTAATTTAGAATGGCACTTTCTTTAGAAACTTTACCAACCTTCATTGTCGGTAACAGTTTCACAGAAATGAAGAAGTGCCAGTGTTTAGAGACGGGATTCAAAAGTGTTGAAGAAAAACTAACATACCCGTTCTCTCGCATTTCCCAATCATCAGTTTTGTCCATCAAATACTGGTAAATTTCATTCATCTGGTCCCTCGTTGGGACAAAATTAGAATAGTGGCAGACAGGAACATTCTCTATCATATATAACTCGTTGATTCTTGAAGGAGTGAATGCACATAAACAATTCCTTGGTTGATTCCATGTACATTTGCGTAAAATTCTTTTACCACAGGAACTACTACGGAGGCAGTAGTGTAGCACAACACTTCTCATCTTCGCCGCACTATCGTTTCTTCAATGTCCATCGTGGGATTATTCAATCCACGATTCACGAATCTCGTTCCTTGATTAACCTTTTCTTCGTCAGCAACTTGTTTAAGATTCGCTGCGCTTCCGCACTAATGAACATTTGCCGATTGAAAACTCGCATTATTAGATTATCAGGCGAATTGGACGCCATAGGAATGAAATTGACAGAGTTTTTCTTCATTTTTGGGGAGAAAATATGAACTAAAGTTNTTTCCTATTTATTTCAAGAATGACTATAGATTATAATATTAAGTTACTTAGAATATCCAAAAGATAAGAAATTCTTGAGAACATTATTAGTAAAAAGATCTATTCCATAAATATAAGTTCAGGAATGTATTTAAGTTTTCCCTTTAGATAGGTCCAGTGAAGCCAATTTTTTATTAGGCATATCCTCAAGCTTCTCCTCACTTTTATATTTCTTTTCTTTCTTTTCTTTTCTTTTTCATTTGGATTGCTTTCAATCCTATATATTTTTCTTTTTTTTTCAAGGATTGTTTTTAATCTTTTCTTTTTCCTTTTTTAAGTGAGGATTACTATATCTGGATAGCATTTAATGATTTTGAACTTCACTTTTCTTTCCTTAAATTTGAAACTTAAAGCATTTCTTACCTTATAAGTTTTTCATAGCTTTTACATCATTGAGCCCCAATCTTTTCTTCTCAATTGAAATTCCAGATTCTTAATACTTTAAAATATAGTTTCCTTTACTTTAAATAGTTAACTATAATTTTACTTTAAAATATAGTTTCCTTTACTTTAAATAGTTAACTATAGTCTTATTCTCTTATACTAAAACTTTAAAATATAGTTTCCTTTACTTTAAATAGTTAACTATAGTCTTATTCTCTTATACTAAATATCGTTAACAAAATAATTTTCATTATAAAAATATTCCTTTAAATCTACCATAATATTTAAATATCTCAAAAATATTTCTTTAAATCTACCATAATATTTAAATAGTTCAAAAATATAGTTACCTGAATTAAATTCACTACATAAAATCATATTAATAAGTTTTGAAAATAATTAAATAGAGGACATCTAATAGTTACCACTTCAAAATATAGTGTCCTTTACTTTAAATAGTTAACTATAGTCTTATTCTCTTATACTAAATATCTTAATCTACAATATTAATTTTCAAAATAATTTTCATTACAAAAATATTTCTTTAAATCTACCATAATATTTAAAATATCTATAAAAAAATATAGTTATCTGAATTAAATTCACTACATGAAATCATATAAATAATTTTGGAAAATATTGAAATAGAGGACGTTCTCTGAATTAAATTCACTACATAAAATCATATTAATATTTTTTTAAAATATTTAAATTGAATTTTTCTTTAAATCTACCATAATATTTAAATAGTTACAAAAATATAGTTACCTGAATTAAATTCCAAATAAAATCATATTAATAATTTTTGAAAATATTGAAATAGAGGACATCTAATAGTTAATCTAATCTACAAAATTAATTTTCATTACAAAAATATTCTTTTAAATCTACCATAATATTTAAATAGTTACAAAAATATAGTTACCTGAATTAAATTTACTACTCAATATTAATAATTTTGAAAAATATTTAAATTGAGAACATATAATACTAATCTTTTTCTTCCCCCTTTAAATATACCATAATATTTAAATATCTACAAAATATAGTTATCTGAATTAAATTCACTACAAAAAATCTCATTATATTTAAATAGTTACAAAAATATAGTTACCTGAATTAAATTCACTACATAAAATCATATCATAATATTTAAATAGCTACAAAATATAGTTACCTGAATTAAATTCACTACATAAAATCATACTTACAAAAATATTCCTTTAAATCTACTATAATATTTAAATATCTATAAAATATAGTTATCTGAATTAAATTCACTACAAAAAATCATATTAAATAAAATATTTGAAAATATTGAAATATAGGACATCTAATAGTTAATCTTTTTCTTCCCTCCCCCAAACTTAAGTTTTTAAATATAAAATAAAGGTGGAAAGAAAATACTATAAATATAAATCATACCTCTGTATTGTAAGCATCTTTATCATTCTAAAATTTTTGCATACCTTCTCCAATTTTTACTTCACCTGGTCTGAAATATTAGGAGCTTTCTACGCATATAAATTATCAGAAGAATTTCTAGGAAATGAAATTTTGAAACAAGTATAAAACTAAAACAAACACAACATTTCCTAACATAANTACACTTCAAAATATAGTTTTTTTTTAATTTAAATAGTTAACTATAGTCTTATTCTCTTATATTAAATATCTTAATCTATAAGATTAATTTTCATTACAAAAATATTCCTTTAAATCTACCATAATATTTAAATATCTACAAAATATAGTTATCTGAATTAAATTCACTACATGAAATCATATAAATAATTTTGGAAAATATTGAAATAGAGGACTGTTACCTGAATTAAATTTACTACATAAAATCATATAAATAATTTTTGAAAATATTGAATATAGGACATCTAATAGTTAATCTTTTTCTTCCCTCCCCCAAACTTAAGTTTTTAAATATAAAATAAAGGTGAAAAGAAAATATTATAAATATAAAACATACCTCAGTATTGTAAGCATCTTTATCATTCTAAAATTTTTGCAGACTTTCTCCAATTTTTACTTCACCTGGTCTGAAATATTAGGAGCTTTCTACACATATAAATCATTAGAAGAATTTCTAGGAAATGAAATTTTAAAACAAGTATAGACCTAAAACAAACACAACATGTCCTAACATAACCACAATACGAAATAAAAGACAAATATACTAAAATAAAAATAAACATTACATCACATTACAATCCACAAAATACACTAAAAGACATTCATTTTTCCCATAAAAAGATTACATAACATAAAAATAAACAAAAATGCAAACATCAGTACATCAATCTCATTCTAAATATCAAAATCCCAAACTATTTAATCGTCGCCTTGATCAGCAGGTGGATCAGGTTGATATTGAGTATATTAGGGGCATTCAGGAAATGTAACATCAGGCTCTCCTTTGTAGTGTCGGGCCTAAGCATCATAATAGGTTATTTCAAAATCAGAATGCCTCTGCAGGTACTCACTATCCGTTCTAAACCTCCAATCCTCTCATTTATCAAATCTATGTTCTTTCGTTGCAAGGTAAACTCATTCATCAAATCTGCTAAGGTAGGGGAGCTAGAAGGAGGAGGATGGTCATAACTTGTAGAGGGAACATCTCTACTAGTAGAAGGTTGCTGACTCCTACTTCCAGTTCTCCATTTCTCATGGGATACATAAGTTTTCAAATTTGATTTACTGATGGATTCTATAGGGTGAAACATTGTTCCTCTTCAGCTTCCACTAGAAAGTTGGTAAAGTGCATATATAAGTCCAGAATGTCCTAGACCTCCACTAGTCTCACTCCTTGCCGTAGTCAATATATTCTTGAAAATAATCTTCCCCACATTTATAATTTTGTTATTCTGAATACAGAAATTCAAAATAGCTCTTTCTCTAGTTACCTCACTATGGTGGTAAGTCTGTAACATAATAGAGGAAATGAAATAGTGTCGCGCCTTAGAAGTAGCATTTAAAATGGAAGCAAAATACTTTACTCGTCCTCGCTGCTTTATCTTCCAAGTTCCTTTCCCATCAGTGAGAAATTTAATCACATCATCGAGGGGTTCTTCCATCGTACTAAATGATTCATAGTGGCAGATGTAAGAATCTGAGACTTCATAAAAAGTGTTAATGCGGGTGGCGGTAAATTCCACAGGAAGTCTACGCACTTGCACGATTCCATCATCAGCATAAATCACATTGGCGTAAAACTCTTTCACCACATTTGCATCTGCTTTATTGGTGGTGTAACAAAAGTTTTCCCACCCCCGGTTTGCAATAACCTGTTAAATTTCTCCTCCCGGATTCTCAAAAACTCAATCTTGAATACATTTTTTTCCTTGAAGTATCGAAGTGAATCGAGTTTGAGCCATCACATTGACGATGCGTGAATCGTCGAACTCAACTTTTCTCTTTTGACGTGGAGCCATTTTTAATCTAATCAATCCAAGAAAATTTCCAAAAACTACTTCTATTATGTAAATAATGGCTATCAATGGTAATTCAAAGAGTTTAACATTAAGATCCATGAATTTCTTCCATGATTTTCTTCACATTTTCAAATTTTTAGGTTTCCTCAATGCGGAAGAAATACATGGTGAAAATCAAACATATTTAGCTTGGAGTGAAGCTCTTACCTAAAAAAGATCAAATCTGATATCAAACTGCCTTGAAATCATCTCCCAATCCAAGATCTATCAAGCCCTAATTCGAGAATGGTATTTTCAAGAGGAAGGGGATGATGAATAGTGGCGGTTAACCGGTCAAAATTGAGGTTAAAGAGGTATTTTTGCAATCTCGCCGAGGGGCGCCGTCGGTGCACTTTATTTTCTTTTTGAATCTAAGTCTCGGGAAATTCCCGCCATCAGTGGCGTCGAGGGCACCGTCGCTGGGCTCTATTGATTTTGTCCAAATTCCATATTTTTGCGATTTTGATCAATTCTAAGCCTAAACGATATCTGTTTAATCATTATAAACATAATTTTGAATAGTTAATTGATGTACTTAACACATACAAACTTTCACAAAACATAACATCACATTTATATATAAATTCCAAGAGATACAATAAACGTTACATAACACACCTAAATTAGGTATTTTCTCAGCCTTAATACATTAATTCAGCGTCGCAATCTAAGCCACAACACTCAAAACGCTGAAAACAATACATCCTATGCTTAGTCCCAACTATACAGAGATCTTTAAGCATAATTCTAAAGCAAAGTAAATATAAAGTTCAAATCTAAACACACATAACATAAATACAACATATGAGATCTACTACTCATCAGATTTTGTGCTCGTTTCTCCTCTGAGATCACCCATTGATTGCTCATGGACGAAGAGGTTGAGGAATTGAAATTCTTCAGTTGAATCTTCCTCAATTAATTTCATCCTCTTCATCAGTTGTATCAAACTATCTTNTCAAAGCATCCTATGTTTAGTCCCAACTATACAGAGATCTTTAATCATAATTCTAAAGCAAAGTAAATATAAAGTTCAAATCTAAACACACAAACATAAATGTAACATATGAGATCTACTACTCCTCAAATTTTGTGCTCGTTTCTCTTCTGAGATCACCCATTGATTGCTCATGGACGAAGAAGTCGTGGAATTGAAATTCTTCAGTTGAATCTTCCTCAATTAATTTCATCCTCTTCATCAGTTGTATCAAACTATCTTCTAAATGTCTCAAATGATCGAAGTGTTCTTTAATCCTCCAGTCTAAATGATCAAAGAAATCAGAGATATTATTAATTGCATTCATCACATTTTGTACCACCTTTTCCAATTTCTTGATTTGGTGCAGGATCAACAAAGACTTATCAGGGACTAAGGGCTGTACTGTCAGAGAATTCTGAGAAGATTGATCAACTATCATAGCCATGTCATTTTCATCTTCAAATGATGACAGATAATTCTGAGAAGATTGATCAACTATCATAGCCATGTCATTTTCATCTTCAAATGATGGGAGAAAGGTAGGATCTAAAGGTTTCCAAGGTAGCAGTACCTTTTCCCAGTTTTCATAAAATATTTGGGACTGGCTGCAAAGTGGGAAAATTTTTGAAGGGTGTCTAAGCCCATAAGTTGATCTGTGAACGATCAGGTAAAAAGACTATTCCCGCCAAAAAATCGTAAAAAACCGCTCATCGGACATAAGAAGCCGCCTCTTACCGGTCTCGCCGTCGGCGGCGTCGAGGGCGCCGTCAGTTCCCAATGCAAAACTTTCACAGTTTCGCTCTGGTGCGAAGGCGTCGCAATTTTTCTATATTGATCCAATTTTTAAGATATTTGAAGGGTAAATAAGAGTAGTAGAGCTTAATACTACTATAAACTAGTAATAAATTCAAATAAAAACTACCATAATTGCAATAAAGATAAATATAAATATGGGTTGCCTCCCATAAAGCGCTTGGTTTAACGTCGTAGCCCGACCTATTCAGGGTTCATTCAGGTTGACTGATCATTAAAACCTCTTTTAAATTTGGTCTTTTACCCTCATAATATGATTTTAATCTATGTCCATTTACTTTAAATCTATTTCCCGTTTTTTGATCTTTAATTTCAACAGTTCTGTAAGTGTAAACGTGAGTCACAGTAAATAACCCTAACCAACAAGACTTTAATTTCCCAAGGAATAACTTTAACCTTGTATTGTAAAGCAAAACTTCTTGTCCTGGTTCAAAGTTCTTTTGGTTAATCTTCCGATATGCTTTTCCTTATAAATTATGTCATTATCATAAGATTCATTTCTTAATTCTTCCAATTCATTTAATTTCCTTATAAATTCAGTCGTTATCATAAGATTCATTTCTTAATTATTCCAATTAATTTAATTATAACAATCTCTTCTTACCACATCTTTCAAATTATAATTGAATTCTTTAATCGCCCAACATTAACTCTTATAAATTTTTTCATTATCATAAGATTCATTTCTTAATTCTTCCAATTCCATTAATTGTAACAATCTCTTCTTACCAGCATCTTTCAAATTATAATTGAAATCTTTAATCGCCCAATATGCTTTATGCTCCAATTCTACTGGTAAGTGACAAGTTTTTCCAAAAATCAATCTGTAAGGAGTCAATCCAATAAGAGTTTTATAAGCAGTCCTGTAAGCCCATAATGTGTTATCCAGTCTAGTGGACCAATCGACTTGAGTTTTATAAGCAGTCCTGTAGCCCTTTAATGCTTTATCCAATCTAGTGGACCAATCTATTCTACTAGGGTTCACAGTCTTTTCAAGTATTTATTTAATCTCTCTATTAGAAACTTCCACTAATCCACTGGTTAACAATATCAGCATACCATGATATTTTCCACAAACTAACATTATAAAGCTGTTCATCAGGGAAACTATCTGTAATTTCATTGTCAACATCAGATAATTATGGTTTTCTAGTCTTGACAAATGATCAGCAATTTGATTATCAGTTCCCTTTCTATCAATAACTACAATATCAACAATAATATCCATCTAATTAACCTTGGTTTGGCATCCTTCTTTTGCATCAGATATTTAATAGCAGAATATCCATCTAATCAACCTTGGTTTGGTATCTTTCTTTTCCATCAAATATTTAATAGCTGAGTGATCAGTGTGCATAACACATTTAGCTCCAATTAAATAAGACTGAAATTTATCTAAAGCATATATGATAACTAGTAGCTCTTTTTCAGTAACAGTATAGTTAATTTGAGCATCATTAAGAGTTTTACTAGCGTAGTATCTAACCTTAAAAATCTGTTCATACCTTTGTCCAAGGACAGCTCCAATAGCATAATCACTAGCATCACACATCAGTTCAAAATAATCTTTTCATACCTTTGTCCAAGAACAGCTCCAATAACATAATCACTAGCATCACACATCAGTTCAAATGTTCCCAGTTATGTGAAACTATAATAGGGGCTGTGATTAATTTTTTCTTTAATTACTCAAAGGCTTTAGTTAGGTGAAACTATAATAGGGGTTGTGATTAATTTTTCCTTTAATAACTCAAAGGCATCAAGGACTGCTCCAATAGCATAATCACTAGCATCACACATCAGTTCAAATGGTTTCTCCCAGTTAGGTAAAACTACAATAACATAATCACTAGCATCGCACATCAGTTCAAATGGTTTCTCCCAGTTAGGTGAAACTATAATAAAGGGTCGTGATTAATTTTTCTCTTAATAACTCAAAGACATTTAAATAGCTTTCAGTAAACTCAAATTTCTTGTCCTTTTCTAAACGTGATTAATTCTTCCTTTAATAACTTTAAGGCATTTAAACAGCTTTCAATAAATTCAAATTTCTTGTCCTTTTGTAAAAGTTGGCATAGAGGTTTGATAATTTTTGCAATTCAAATGGTTTTCCCAATTAGGTGAAACTATAATAGGGGTTGTGATTAATTTTTCCTTTATGCATTTAAACATCTTTCAGTAAACTCAAATTCCTTGAACTTTTCTAAAAGTTGGCATAGAGGTTTAGTAACTTTTAAGGAATCTTTAATAAAGCACCTGTAAAAACCAACATGTCCTAGAAAACTTCTAACATCTCTTTCACTAGTAGGAGGTGTTAGTTTAGATATAACTTGGATTTTTGCAGGGTCCGTTTCCATACCATTTTAAGAAATTTTATGCCCTAACACAATTCCTCTTGCAACCATAAATTGACATTTCTCCCAATTTAGAACTAAATTAGTTCTTTCGCATAACTCTAAAACTTTTTCAAGATAAATTAAGCATGCATCAAATGATGTTCCAAATACAGAGAAATCATCCATAAATACTTCCAGCCCATCGTCAGTTAATTTACTAAATATGGACATCATACATCTCTGGAATGTTGCAGGTGCATTACATAGTCCAAAAGGCATTCTTCTAAATGCAAAAGTTTCAAAAGGACTACTAAATGTTGTATTTTCTTAATCCTTAGGAGCAATAAGAATTAAATGGTAACCGGTATATCCATCTAAAAAATAGAAATATTTATGCCCAGAAAGTCTATCTACTATTTGATCTAAAACTGGTAGGGAAAATAATCTTTCCTGGTGGCAGTCCTTAATTTTTTATAATCAATGCAGATGCGCCACCCAATGACTTGTCTGATAGGTATCAACTCATTATTTTCTTTTATTTCAACAGTCACTCCTCCTTTGTTTGCTACAAAATGAATTAGATTTACCCATGCACTATTTGAAATAGGATATATAATTTCAGTGTCTAACCATTTCAAAATTTCCTTTTTTACTACTTCTTTCATTATAGAGTTTAACCTCCTTTATGGATCAAATCTTGGTTTAGAGTGTTCATCTAATATAATTTTGTGCATACAGATCAAAGGACTGATTCCTTTAATATCAGCTAACTGCTTTCTTTTATCTTTTTAATGTATCCAAAAGTCTTTGCTCTTGCAAATCATTTAACTCTGAAGCTCTTATATCTTTTCAATGTATATATCGGTCTTTTTTCTTGTAAATCCTTTAATTCTAAAGATATAATAACAGGTATTGTAGATGAGTCTCCCAAAAAGATATACTTCAAGTAGTTAGGTAATGTTTTCAACTCAAGTTCAGGTGGTTTAATAATCGATGTAAATANGCCTACTTCTTTCATTATAGGGTTTAACCTACTTTATGGATCAACTCTTGGTTTAGAGTGTTCATCTAATATAATTTTGTGCATACAGATCAAAGGACTGATTCCTTTAATATCAGCTAACTGCTTTCTTTTATCTTTTTAATGTATCCAAAAGTCTTTGCTCTTGCAAATCATTTAACTCTGAAGCTCTTATATCTTTTCAATATATCTATCCGTCTTTTTTCTTGTAAATCGTTTAATTTTAAAGATATAATAACAGGTATTGTAGATGAGTCTCCCCAAAAGATATACTTCAAGTAGTTAGGTAATGTTTTCAACTCAAGTTCAGGTGGTTTAATAATCGATGTAAATAGATTCTTATCAGAATTTCTGTAATATCCAACATTTCAAATCTTTCCTGAACATAATCTAATTCTTCGTTTTCTAATTTGTCCAGAATAATTTCATTATTTTCTTCAAATTGTCCTTCAAAATACTTTTTATCTTCGAAATATTCTTTAAAATTTTCATTTAGTAGATGTTCTACAATTTCCATGCGAAAACATTCATTATCTCTTTCAACAGCAAGGTATTTCATAGATTTTGCAATGTTAAAAGTNTGTTTTCTAATTTGTCTAGAATAATTTCATTATTTTCTTCAAATTTTCCTTCAAAATACTTTTTATCTTTGAAATATTCTTTAAAATTTTCATTCAGTAGATGTTCTACAATTTCCATGCAAAAACATTCATTATCTCTTTCAACAGCAAGGTATTTCATAGATTTTGCAACCATTAACTCTCATATTTAATTCTCCTTTTTGAACATCTATCATAGCTTTTCTAGTAGCTAAAAATGTTAACTTTCATAGTTAATTCTCCCTATTGAACATTTATCATAGCTCTTCCAATAGCTAAAAAATGTCTCCCTAAAATTATAGGTAATTTACTCTCATAGTTAATATATTTTTTGAACATCTATCATAACTTTTCCAGTAGCTAAAAATGGTCTCCCTAAAATGATAGGTCTTTTTAAACATATGATTTCACAATGTTAAAAGTCACTTCTTGATCATTTACTCTCATAGTTAATTCTCCTTTTTGAACATCTGTCATAGCTTTTCAAGTAACTAAAAATGGCCTCCCTAAAATATTAGGTATTTCTTTATCTTCCTCCATATCTAAGACAATAAAATCCACCGGAAAGATAAATTTGTCAACTTTTACTAACACATCTTCTATAACTCCCTTAAAATATGTAACTGATCGGTTTGCTAATTGAAGAGTTACAGAAGTAGGTGAGACTTCTCCTAATCCTAGTCTTTTGAAAATTGATAGAGGCATAATGTTAATGTTGGCTCCCAAATCACATAAAGCTCTTCCATAGAANTCCCATAATGATCTAATTTCTTTGATATTGCAGCAATCTATGAAGCTAACATAAATATTGCATCAGAATCATGGATGCTAGCTACTCTTTTAGGATTTACCCGCTCAGAGAACCATTGAAAATTGTTGGTAGCCATTTCTTCTATTAATGAATAAGTCTCATCAAAAGGTTTTGACATTAAGGAACCACCAGGCACATCATCTATAATCGATCTAAGAGATCTCACTAATCCATTATAAAAGGTTTGGATTATTAACCAGTCTGGTAACGAATGATGAGGGCATTTCCTAGGAAGATCTTTAAATCTCCCCCAAGCTTCATATATTGACTCTCCATCAATCTGACAGAACGATATTATGTCATTAAAAAGTCACTTAAAAAGACTCTCGATAAAAATCAAGAAAAATTATCTTTAAGGAATTTCAAAGGGTGGGACTCTTCAATGAAATCGGATGTAGAGGTGTGAAAGGGGATTGTTTCAAATTTGGAACATTTTATTGTAAAATCCAAAGGAAGAAGAACTAGGAGATGTCATGGATCCAGAGGAGAACCTCGGTGACTTCTCAAGCTATCCTNTACTTTTTTAAAAGTTGGCATAGAGATTTAGTAACTTTTAAGGAATCTTTAATAAAGCGCCTGTAAAAACCAACATGTCCCAGAAAACTTCTAACATCTCTTGCACTAGTAGGAGGTGTTAGTTTAGATATAACTTGGATTTTTGCAGGGTCCGTTTCCATACTATTTTCAGAAATTTTATGCCCTAACACAATTCCTCTTGCAACCATAAATTGACATTTCTCCCAATTTAGAACTAAATTAGTTCTTTCGCATAACTCTAAAACTTTTTCAAGATAAATTAAGCATGCATCAAATGATGTTCCAAATACAGAGAAATCATCCACAAATACTTCTAGCCCATCGTCAGTTAATTTACTAAATATGGACATCATACATCTCTGGAATGTTGCAGGTGCATTACATAGTCCAAAAGACATTCTTCTAAATGCAAAAGTTCCAAAAGGACTAGTAAATGTTGTCTTTTCTTAATCCTTAGGAGCAATAAGAATTTGATGGTAACCGGTATATCCATCTAAAAAATAGAAATATTTATGCCCAGAAAGTCTATCTACTATTTGATCTAGAAATGGTAGGGAAAATAATCTTTCCTGGTGGCAGTCTTTAATTTTTTATAATCAATGCAGATGCGCCACCCAGTGACATGTCTGATAGGTATCAACTCATTATTTTCTTTTGTTTCAACAGTCACTCCTCCTTTCTTCGGTACACAATGANATTAACTTCTTAAGAATTTCTAAAAATTTTGAAAATTATTTAATCTGTTTATGTTGCTTCAGTTTTGACGAAACGGTGGTGGAGGTTTTTCCATGATAACTTTCATTGGTGTAAATGGAGACTCTAAATCTGGGCATTCATGATCCTTTTCTTTTTCGGTATCCACTTTTTCTTTTTCAGTTTCTATTTCTTTTTGCACTCTTGTCTCAAATTATTTCCCACTTCATAATTGAATCGTCTTGATTTATTTTTTTCCTTGATTTTTTAGGATTTGGTTCCACAACCCTCGGAAAAGTTCCTATTGTTCGGTTTCTAAGTGCAGTAGCGATATGCCCTAGTTGGTTCTCAATATTCTTAATAAGAGTTCCTTTATTTTGTAATTGATTTCCTTGAATCTGTAATTGATTTCTTTGATTCTGTAATTGTTGACCCATGTTTAATATCAGCTCTTCCATAGATAACTACTTCTCCTTGATTTGAGTATTACTGTTAAATCCTTGAGGATAAGAAGGTCTATAGTTAATATTTCCTTGGTTGGATGAATTTTCTAATGGGTTCACTGAGTTGTTTGCCCAATGTAGATTTGTCAAAGAATTGTTATTCCAATTAAGATTTGGATGATTCTTCCAACTTGGGTTATAATAGTTTGAGTATGGGTTGTTGGGTCTAGTAATAGCATCTAAGGTTTCATATGAAGGTTGAACATCCACAATTTGCCTAGATGAATTTTCTTCCATCATAGGAGGTGTTGACAAATAATTCATCCCATAATGATCTAATTTCTTTGATATTGCAGTAATCTATGAAGCTAACATAAATATTGCATCAGAATCATGGATGCTAGCTACTCTTTTAGGATTTACCCGCTCAGAGAACCATTAAAAATTGTTGGTAGTCATTTCTTCTATTAATGAATAAGTCTCATCAAAAGGTTTTGACATTAAAGAACCACCAGGCGCAACATCTATAATCGATCTAAGAGATCTCACTAATCCATTATAAAAGGTTTGGATTATTAACCAGTCTGGTAACGAATGATGAGGGCATTTCCTAAGAAGATCTTTAAATCTCCCCCAAGCTTCATATGTTGACTCTCCATCAATCTGATAGAACAATATTATGTCATTTAAATAGTCACTTAAAAAGACTCTTGATAGAAATCAAGAAAAATTATCTTTAAGGAATTTCAAAGGGTGGGACTCTTCAATGAAATCGGATGTAGAGGTGTGAAAGAGGATTGTTTTAAATTTGGAACATTTTATTGTAAAATCCAAAGGAAAAAGAGCTAGGGGATGTCATGGATCCAGAGGAGAACCTCGGTGACTTCTCAAGCTATCCTAATGTTTGGCTTCAGTTTTGAGGAGAAATATTTAGGTGTTTCATTATGCCAATTATATTTGTTAGGGCTTACATTCGTGTGAAATGATCACACAAAATGCCTGGAAGATGTGAGGATTTAGGTCGTGACAGACGACAACCTCGGAATCCTAAGACAAGTTAGGGCTTATATTGTATAGCAGGGCTATGCAAAGGACAACCTTGGAGTCCTAAGACGAGTTAGGGCTTATATTGTATAGCAGGGCTATGCAAAGGCCTAAGAATCCTAAGACGAGTTAGGGCTTATATTGTATAGCAGGGCTATGCAAAGGCCTAAAGATAAAATCTCGAAATCCTAAGATGAGTTAGGGCTTATATTATATAGCAGGGCTATACAAAGGCCTAAAGATAAGATGAGGATTTATGTTGAATAAGCAAGCGACCTCAAAGTCGTATGGCTTTGTTGTTTAAGTCTAAGGAAGAAAGATTGGTTTAGCTGAGAATGAAATGTTTTGCTGTTGAAGATGACCGTGCTGCCCACCATGCTAGCTCCAAGCTCCTTACCGTGACCAGTTTGGGTTATCTAGTGTGTCAAGTTATTATATCAAATTAGTTGGCCCTATGGTTGAAGTTCTTTAAATTTTATGAGGGCATATTAAAGTTTGTTATAATATCAAATCAGGTGGCCTTATGGTTGAAGTTCTTTAAATTTTATAGAGGGCATATTAAAGTTATGTCAAATCAGGTGGCCTTATGGTTGAAGTTCTTTAAATTTTATGGGGGCATGTTAAAGTTGATTAGGGTAACATTGGTTAGGATATTACGGTTCCCTCGTTCCAGCACCACTATTTTCTATTGGATTTACTTAGTTCAAATGAACTTACTAAACTCATCTTAATGAGTTCCATAATTTCATTTAAACCGTGGTAAGCCTCGTTAGCAATCGTAGGTTCCCTCCTCCGAGGGATTCCCAATCATCCAATAGAGACATCTTAATTTAGTTGAAGTTGTAGTTTTATGTGATGTTTGTGATTAAATTTTAAGTTATTTTATATTTTGAATGTTGTGGCGGTGAATTTTATCTTGGTTGATTTTAGTTTTGTATTGGTTATGGTTATGGTTAACATGCAAGTTTATGTAGGTAAATGCAAGCATGAAACATGTAAAGGAAAAGGTAGAAAAAAGATGGTACTAAAACTGTAAACTTGATGAGTTCTCGTTCCACCACCTGAAACTTAAAATACATGTTAAGGCAGTTTATGAAGAGCAGGAAAGGTAAAATTTTGGTAATTTTCCTAACCCTATTCCATAGCTTTGTAGTCCTTAAAATTTTAATTAAGGATGATTTCAATGAGCGAAGAAAATTAAGTTTAATAGGCCTCTGAGGTATCCAACGAGTTAGGAGGGGGAAGCAGGTCCATGCCTCCCTCTCATCNTAGTGAACCCATTAGAAAATTCATCCAACCAAGGAAATATTACTTATAGACCTTCTTATCCTCCAGGATTAAATAGTAACACCCAAATTAAGGAAAAGAAGTTGTCTAAGGAAGAGCTAATATTAAACATGGGTCAACAATTGCATAATCAAGGAAATCAATTACAAATTTAAGGAAATCAATAACAAAATCAAGGAACTGCTATTAAGAATATTGAAAGCTAATTGGGACATATTGCTACTGCACTTAGTAACCAAACATTGGGAACTTTTCTAGTACTATGGAACCAAATCCTAAAGATCAAGGAAAAGAACAAATCAAGGTGATACAATTACGAAGTAGAAAATAATTGGAAATAAGGGTACAGAAAGAAATGAAAATTGAAAAAGAGAAAGTGGATACTGACAAAGAAAAAAATCATGAGTACCTAGATTTAGAATATTCACTTACACCAATGAAAATTACTGTGGAGAAACCTCCAACAGTGTTTCCTCAAAGACTGAAGCAACACAAACAGAATAAAAAATTTTCCAAGTTCTTAAAATTATGAAAGATATTCTGAACAAGAAAAGGAAGTTCACAGATAACGAGACTGTTGCACTTAGCGAAGAGTGTAGTGCAATTATTCAGAAAAAGCTTCCTGAAAAATTCCCTGGCAGTTTCACTACACCGTGTGTTATCGGTGAAAATTTTTTTGGAAGAGCTTTATGTGATTTGGGAGCCAGCATTAATCTTATGCCTCTAATTAGAATTAGGAGAAGTCTCACCTACTTCTGTAACTCTACAGTTAGTAGATCATTCAGTTACATAGCCTAGGAGAAGTCTCACCTACTTTTGTAACTCTTCAGTTGGCGGATCGTTCAGTTACATATCCTAAGGGAGTTATAGAAGATGTGTTAGTAAAAGTTGATAAATTTNAACCATTTTTAGATACTGGAAAAGCTATGATAGATGTTCAAAAAGGAGAATTAACTATGAGAGTTAANAGAAACGTCTTAATTTAGTTGAAGTTGTAGTTTTATGTGATTTTTGTGATTAAATTTTGAGTTATTTTATATTTTGAATGTTGTGGCGGTGAAATTTATCTTGGTTGATTTTAGTTTTGTTTTGGTTATGGTTATGGTTAATATGCAAGTTTATGTAGGTAAATGCAAGCATGAAACATGTAAGGAAAAGGCAGAAGAAAAACGGTACTAAAACTGTAAACTTGATGAGTTCTCGTTCCACCACCTGAAACTTAAAATACATGTTAAGGCAGTTTATGAAGAGCAGGAAAGGTAAAATTTTGGTAATTTTCCTAACCCTATTCCATATCATGGTAGTCCTTAAAAGTTTAATTAAGGATGATTTCATTGAGCAAAGAAAATTAAGTTTAATAGGCCTCTGAGGTATCCAACAAGTTAGGAGGGGGAAGCAGGTCCATGCCTCCCCTCCTCACTAATAGTGAAAAGTCTGGAGTCCATTTAAACTTATTTTGTTGCTTAATGATTCATCCTGAAAATACCCTTATTATTCATTGAACATTGATGTCTCAATTATCCCTAAGAATAGGGTAATTATCACTTATCATTTAATTTGAAAATTATGTGGGTGAAGACCCTTAAAGAGGCAAATTAATGTAATTTGAACACTTAGCCAAATTTTTAAACCTAATTGGGCTTAGTGGTGTTTCAAGGATGTTTGATTTAATTAGGTTTATTTCTCTAATCCTTATTTAGTCAATTTTGATTTGGCCTAAGCCACCACTAAGCCCTTAAGACCTAGGTGAGTGTCTCAATTAGTTTTAAAAAGGTTAAGCTTTAAGTGGTCATGATTCATGATTTGGATTCTATTTGAAAATCAAAATANCATTTAATTATGTTTATTTCTCTAATCTATATTTAGTCAATTTTGATTTGGCCTAAGCCACCACTAAGCCCTTAAGACCTAGGTGAGTGTCTCAATTAGTTTTGAAAAGGTTAAGCTTTAAGTGGTCATGATTCATGATTTGGATTCTATTTGAAAATCAAAATAGGGCTATTAAATTGATTAATTATTGGCTTCAAAAGTCAAACCCCTAAGTGCAGGATCATTTAATTTTAATAAACTTACAAATTTTAATAATTTAGAAATTTATTAATCTTAATTAAGAAAGTGAGATTGGTTTCTACCAAGATCATTTAATTTTAATAAACTTTCAAATTTTAATAATTTAGAAATTTATTAACTTAATTAAGAAAGTGAGGATTGGTTTCTACCAATCCTTTGTGTTTCAAACATCAAATGAATTGATTAAGATCAGAGGTTACCCATTTTCCCTCCTTGTTTATGTTTCAAGCATCAAATAAATTGATTAAGATCATAGGTTACCCATTCCCCTCTTGACTTAAGCCTAAATGTTGATTAAGGCAAGATTTCCAAAATTACACATTTGCCCCCCAAGGCTCTAACATTTCATAATTTGTCAAATTCAATTCAAATGACTTTAAAGTTTTTATCGTACCTCACTCATGGGCTAATTGAGACACCAGAGGAGAAAATATGATTTTTCAAAATTTAATTTAATTTATATAATTATTTTAATGCAAAAATAGGATTTTTTAAAGAAAATTCCTAACTTAACCAAGGTAAATTATAATCCCTTACAATTTTTACTGGAGGTAGACCTAAACTAGAGGAGCCTTTGGATCAAATTTCACAATTTTTTTAATTCTTTGTAATTTATTAGAATTATTTTAAGTTCTGGGTTATTTAATAAAAATAAAATATTTTAAGTGGTGAAAATTAAGTTTTCTATTTTTGAAACTTTCTCTAAGGTCAAAGAACTCAGACGAGAAAATTTTATGTTTTTTTTTTTATTTTTCCTTAATTTATCGGAATTATTTTAGTGAAAACTCATTTTTAGCCCTTTAAAATATTTTTTTAAAGCTTTCAAATTCAATATCTTTATTTAGAAAATCAGAAAAAATATTTGAATTGTTCCTAAGTGATTTGGAAACAATTTAGAACATTTCCATGAGTTTTATTATTTTTATGAATTTTTAATTATTTAAATATTTAGAATAGGCTAAAAATCAAATTTTTATCTTAATATCATTTTTTTTTAGAAAATACCCTTGATCACAGAGAACTCAAAAAACTAAATTTCATAATGTTTGGAGTAACATTTTGATTTTTAAAAATCATTTAAATATTAAGAGTGGTATTTATCTTTAAAAATCAACTTAAGGTGTCAAATGAACTCAAAATATTTTGAAGTGTCAAAAGTGGTATTTATTTTTAAAAATCAACTTAAGTTATCAAATGAACTCAAAATATTTTGAACTTTTATGATGAGTTCTCTGCATCATAAATCACAGTGGAGATCAAAATTCAAGTCATTTGAATGTTTGTATTTTTCAAAATTAATTATCTTAATGATTTAGTATTTAGAAAATTTAAGGATGTTTTAAGTGACTTGTCCCATGAAAATATTTTCAAAGGTTTCTTTGGTCATGGTGGACCTTCCAAAATTTTCTTGGGATTTAATAACCAATATGCTAATTTCCATGATTATTTTAAGGAAATGATGTGAAATAACTTGAAAAATATGGGTCTCTGTATAGGGACCTTCTCTGACTTTGGCAAAATCATAAAATACTTCCCCTGACAGAGGCTACAACATGTCAAAATTTCAAGCCAACGTGATGTGTCAATATGCATGGAGAATCAAATGATTCCAACTAGTGTTTAATTAATTGAAAATATTTTATGCATCAAATAGACTTGAGAATTATTCCACATTGTTCTTCTCTGTTTACTGGGCAAGAGAGTATTTTTATTTTTTTTGTGATTTTTCTACATAAAGTTATGTATTTTTGAAGTTTTGGGGATTAAATAAATAGGAAAATACCCCAATTTTTCTATTTAAACTGCGCATGCCACCTCAACCTACGAAGGCTCTGAAAGCATGCGTGGCGCGCTCTGGTTGGACGCCACTGTCCACGTAGCTTGCTGACTAAGCCCGCTATTCATGTCTTGAAGTGTTATCCTGTGCGATCTCCCCCGTCCATTTAATACACGCTCGATCGAACGACTCCCCGTCATCGTCCCCGATAGGATGATCCTGTGCCCGTCCACACTAAAACCTTAAGATCTTGGTCTAAACTCAAACAAATCACTTCGGATTTAATCCTATGGACTCGTCTAAGTGAGAAGAACACATCCATACGGCTAAGGTACCATGAAATCAAGCTTAAGTGAATGGAGAATCAAAATAAGCTCGGGAGAAGGCAAAGTTTTATACCTTTGCTCTGAGAAGGAAAGCTTCAATCAAAGATGCTCGGCACGTTTTTTGGGATTCAGGGAGGCTAGGGATTGAGCCCCTGGTCTTGGTGTAAGGTCTAGGTATGAATTCGACTAAGCTCGATTTTAGGTGTTGGTCTAGAGCTATGGTAGAGGCTCTATGAAAGGGGGATTTGATAGGGCTTTGGTTTCTTTCACTCTTGTGAAGGTGTGGGCACAAGAAATTGAATTTTGGTGGAGTGTGGACGTGTATTGGGTTCTGTCCTGGTTTCTGACAAGGTTTCAAGCTCAAAATTGAGCTCCGACAATGGGAATGAGTGAGAGAAAATGGTTGGAATGCACTGAGGGGATCTTAGGGAAGCTCTGTGTGAAGTTTGGAGAGGCCTTAAAAAAATTTCAGCACGCCTCCCATGGCTGTGGGAGGTGAGTTTTTATAAAAATGGCCATGGAGAGATTTTCATCACTTAGATCAATGGCCATGGAGGTGGCCTTTTATAAAAATGGGGTTATGGTGGTATCTCCTTCTCATGGCCGTGGAGGTGGCTTTTTATATAAATGGGGTTATGGTGGTTGTCATGGCTCTCCCATGGTTGTGGGAGGTGAGTTTTTATAAAAATGTCCATGGGGTGGCTCTCAGGGCATACCATGGCTGTGGGAGGTGAGTTTTTATTAAAATGGCCATGGGGTGGCTCTTTGGGCATAAGTTTGGTTGCATTGTGGTGCTTAGGTGGCGGGCAGAGCAGCTCCATAGTTTGATTTGGATGAGCTGGCCTCTAGGTTTGATTTGGGTGAGGTGCCATGGGGTTGGCTCTCAGTTTTGGGCTTTTTCGGCCAGTAGGCTGGCCGGCCGGCTAGGGGGAGGTGGCTAGGAGCTCAGCGAACCCAGAGGAATCCATCACAGCAATTTAATGCAATTGTGTTGGATTTGGCAAAGATTTCTTAAGCAAGTGCATTTTTGGAAATAAGATCCCTTAATTTGGCGTACCTTTGGTCCATGGCTTGATTTAGGTGATTTCATGGTGTTTGGACTGGTCACTAAGTCCGATCCCTTAATTTGGGTGACCTTTGGTTCATGGCTTGAATGGCTTGATTTAGGTGGTTTCATGGTGTTTGTACTGGTCACTAGGTCCAACTAATGGCTGTGGTGGAGTTAATTTAGGTGATTTCATGGTATTTGGACTGGTCACTAAGTCCAACTAATGGCTGTGGTGGAGTTAATTTGGTGATAGACTGGTCACTAAGTCCAACTAATGGCTGTGGTGGAGTTAATTTGGTGACTTTAGGGTGGTTAGGACTCAATTTAGTGTATGGGTCCAAGTGGGTGCAAATGACCAAAACTTAGGTTTGGGCTAGGTTAGCCATGTCAATTAACTCAATTGATTGATAAAAATTGTGTAGATGATTGTTATGAATATTTTTGGTGAAGGGTTGAAGTCCAAAAAATTGTTGTATTTAGTGTAGATGATCATATGGAACAACTTTGGTGAAGGATGGAAGTGTTTTTGAGTTCAATTGAAGGGTCAATTTGAAGGAATTTTGAACGTTAATCAATTTGATCATGTTGGGCTAAGCTTGGGTTAGCCTTGGGATAAGTTCAAATTGACTATTTTAAATGGTCAATAAGGACCTCATGAATAGTTTCCAACATGAATTGGGTGCTAATTTGGAGGTTAAGGCAATCAATTGGGTGAAATTTTGGGACTTAGCCAATTTGGGGCTAAATTTGGGAATTTTTTATTTAGGCCAAAATCAAATAGATTTGAGGCTTCCCCAATGCCAATTGATGGTTGATTCTGATCTATGAGAATGTAATAAAGATTTTACAACATTAATTGAGGCCAATTGACTAGGCTATGGGTTCAATTTTGTGAGATTAGGTCATATGGTCAAAATTGGGGTTCTGACCCAAATCAAAATTGAGCTCAAATCATGGACCAATTGAGCTTGCATTTGGTTTTTTTGGTCATATCAAAATGAATTTGAGTTTAGGATTGGAATTGGGGTCAAGTGAGATCAAATTGATGGACATTTGAGTTGGATTTGGGGAAATTTGGGTCTTTAAAGGGTAATTTGGGGATGTTGGTTAAAGATGGTTAATTTGGCCAAATTGGATCATGTGGTAGTTGAAAGAAATGAAATTTGGAATATTTGAAATTTTTTGGGATTTTTTGAGAATTTTTGGGATTTTGGGTCAAAGAGGGGTATTTTGGTAATTTGGGAGTGTTTTAGCGGTAAAAGGCTAAGATGGGTATTTTGGTAGAATTGAGGTACCATTTATCACCAAAAAGCCATGGACCAATGAAAATCCTATTTTGGGTCCTCTACATAGTGGTCTTAACTAAACCATGGCCCTAGGGCTAGTAGGTTTAGGGGACCATCTACATGAGTATCCCAAAAGATCAAGGGATCTTCCCTAGGGCTAGTAGGTTTAGGGGACCATCTACATGAGTATCCCAAAAGATCAAGGGATCTAGCTCTAGGGCTAGTAGGTTTAGGGGACCATCTACATGAGTATCCCAATCTATTAGAAATTTGGGTACAGATAAGTGTAGTGAGTGCCTTAGTGGGCTAGTAGGTTTAGGGGACCATCTACATGAGTATCCCAAAAGATCAAGGGATCTAGCTAAAAATTTGAGTTCAGGTTGTGAGTGATTGTGGGTGCAGATAAGTGTAGTGAGTGCCTTAGCTGATTTTAGGGGACCATCTACATGAGTATCCCAAAAGATCAAGGGATCTAGGCTAGAAATTTGAGTTGGGACCATCTACATGAGTATCCCAAAAGGTCAAGGGATCTAGACTAGAAGTTTGAGTTCAGGGGTTGCTGGTAGGTTTAGGGGGTCATCTACATGAGTATCCCAAAAAGATCAAGGGACCTAGGCTAGAAATTTGAGTTTAGGGTTTCCCTAGGGCTAGTAGGTTTAGGGGACAATCTACATGAGTATCCCAAAAGGTCAAGGGATCTAGACTAGAAGTTTGAGTTCAGGGTTGTGAGTGTATGTCGGTAAGATAAGTGTAGTGAGTGCCTTAGCTCCAGACCAACACCCAAGGTCAATCCTAAGGTCCAGCAATCCTAAGGGTGACTCGAATGCCTTAGCTCCAGACCAACACCCAAGGTCAACCCTAAGGTCGAGTAATCCTAAGGGTGACTCAATGTATATGACCAAATAGATTAAAGTTCAAAATTCCATCAAATTTACCTTTCAATTGAACTCAAAACCATTTACATCCTTCACCAAAGTTGTTCCCTGTGATCATCTACACTAAATGCAACAAACAATTGAGCCAATTGACATGGCTAACCTAGCCCAAACCCATGTTTTGGTAATTTGCACCCACTTGGACCCATACACTAAATGTGACCTAACCACCTTAAAGCCAACAAATTAACTCCACCACAGCCATTAGTTGGACTTAGTGACCAGTCCAAACACCATGAAGCCACCTAAATCAAGCCATGGACCAAGGTCCACCCAAATTAAGGGATCTTATTTCCAAAAAATGCACATGCTTAAGATATCTTTTCCAAATCCAAACACATTTTTATTAAATTGCCGTGAGAGATTCCTCTGGGTTCCCTGAGCTCCTAGCCACCTCCCCCTGGCCGGCCGGCCAGCCTAGTGGCCAGAAAAGCCCAAAACTGAGAGCCACTCCCATGGCACCTCACCCAAATCAAACCTAGAGGCCAGCTCATCCAAATCAAACTATAGAGCCCCTCTGCCGTCCATGTAGGCACCACAATGCACCCAAACTGATGCCCTGAGAGCAACCCCATCGCCATTTTTATAAAAACTCACCTCCCATGGCCATGGGAGGTGTGCAGAAAACTTCTCAGAGAGGCCTCTCCAAAATTCACTCAGAGCTTCCCTAAGATCTCTTCAGTGCATTCCAACCATTTTCCCTCACCCATTCCCATTACTAGAGCTCAATTTTGAGCTTGAAACCCTGCCAGAAACCAGGACAGAATCCAATACACCTCCACTCTCCACCAAACTTCAATTACTTGTGCCCACACCTTCACAAGTGTGAAAGAAGCCAAAGCCCCATCAAATCCCCCTTCCGCAGAGCCTCTACCACAACTTTAGACCAACACCTGAAATTGAGCTTGGTCGAATTCATACCTAGGCATTATACTAGGACCAGGGACTCAATCCCTAGCCTCCTTGGACCCCAACGAACATGTCGAGCACCTCTGATCAAAGCCTCCCTTCTCAGAGCAAAGGTATAAAACTCCTCCTCTCGAGCTTATTTTGATTCTCCATTTACTTAAGCTTGATTTCATGGTACCTTAGACCATATGGATGTGTTCGTCTCACTAAGTCGAGTCCATAGGATCAAACCCAAAGTGATTTGGTTGAGTCTAGGCCGAGATCTTAAGGTATATGGATGTGTTCGTCTCACTTAGACGGATCCATAGGATCAAACTTGAAGTGATTTGGTTGAGTCTAGGCCAAGATATTAATGCTTTAGTCTGGACGAACACGGGATTATTCAATCAGGGATGATGACGGAGTGCCGTTTGATCAAGCGTGTATCAAATGGATGGGGGAGATCAAGCCGGACAGCGCTTCGGGACATAAACAGCGGGCCAAGTCAGCAGCTACGTGGATGGCGGCGTCCAACCAGAGCATGATACGAATGGCTTCGAAGCCGTCGTAGGTTGAGGTGGCACGCGCTGTTTAAATAGATAAATAAGACCTTTTCCTATTTATTTAAATACCCCTAACTTAGAAAATCCATAACTTTGTGAAGAAAAATCACAAAAATAAAATAAAAATACCCTCTTGCTTAGTAAATAGAGGAGAATAATGTTGAATAAGTTCCAAGTATATTTGATGAATAAAATATTTTTAATTAATTAAATACTATTTGGAATCATTTGATTCTCCATGCATATTGACACATCACCTTGGCTTGAAATTTTGACATATTGTAGCCTCTGTAAGGAGGTGCATTCTCTGTTTTTTCCGAAGTCAGATGAGGTCCCTATACAGAGACCCATATTTTTCAAGTTTTTTCATATTATTTCCTTAAAATAATCGTGGAGATTACCATATTGATTATAAAATCCTAAGAAAATTTTGGAAGGCCCNTAAAATTTGGAAGTTTATTTAAATTAATTGATCCTAGACTTAGCGGTATGACTTTTAAACTCAATAATTAATCAATTTAATACCCCTATGTTGATTTTCAAATAAAATTCCAATCATGAATCATGACCACTCAAAACTTAACCCTCTAATTAAGACACTCACCTAGGTCTTCACCCACATAATTCTTAAATTGAATGACAAATGATAATTACCCCTTTCTTAGGGATAATTAAGACGCTAATGTTCGCTGAGTAATAAGGGTATTCACAGGATGAACCATTAAGCAACATAATGTGTTTAAATGGACTCAAGATTAATGAGGGTATTCACAGGATGAACCATTAAGCAACATAATGAGTTTAAATGGACTGGAGGCTTTTCACTAGTTGGTNCACTCAGATCTCATGGGAAAAACACAACAAAACTCGAAATTCATATATAAAATCAAAGTCATATAAATAACTTATCTCTAATATCTCCACAAGAAAACTCCTCAAAATTCCTCTGAATCTCTTCCTTTCTTTACAGCACACAGAATTCCTCTTCAAAGCGGCAAGGAGGAAGAAATCTCTCACTTCCCCTCTACTCTTACAATCTCTCGAAGAATTCCTCATAATTTTTACACTCTAGAAAACACTAATGGAACCTTTTCAACCTCCAGGAACTCTCTAGTCTTCTGGATCTTCCTCAATTTTCGGCCAAAATCTTCTTTTAAAGTTGTGGATAAGTTTTCCCAAGAGTCGCCCAGCCATCCCTTCAAAATTTGTCCTTCTCCACAGCCTGCTTGGTCATAACTGTCGAGCTTTCCGTCGGCGGGCTCGAGGGCGCCGTCGGCGGACCTTCTTAATGAATTAAATCTGGAATCTCGAGAATATCTTGCCGTCGGTGCCTAGTTCAATTTGTCACATTTTGGTCCTTTTCGCTCCAATTTTGCTCTTTTTCGCATCTTTTTGCTCCAATGACCCTAATTCATTATTCCTGCAACAAAACATCAAAAATACTTTTCTTTAAAGTGCAATATCATCAAAAATAGTATAAAATAGGTATGAAAATCTCAATATATTTTCCTCTGGTCACATTTTGATCCCCATCCTCTAGAAATTTCTGAGATTTCATAACTCAAAATCTACTCTCCAATCCTCAGTGAGAGTCCCTACTTCTTGACTTGATCAAATATGCACCTGCTAATTTCCCTAACGTAAACAAATCACACACACAATTCTACATATACTTTCGGTTCTGTTGACTTAGGAGTTTGTATTGGTCTTTGTTGATCTCGTCGGTCAATGCCAATACGCGCGGTGTGCTTCCCAAGCACACCACACCTGCTGGGGGTCCATTTCTTGACCTTACTTTTGGTTGAGGTTCAGTTTCTCCTCTTTAGTAGCCTAAGGTCTAGCCATAGGACTTTCCTATTGACTATTCTTAGAAAATTGGACAAGGAACCCTCACCATTAGAAATTTCAAACTCTTCTCTACTCAACTTAAAGTTCCACATATTGGTCATAACCTCTAGCACTTAGTAGGTGAGGTCGCTATGGGGGAAACTCATGATGAGTCACCCTTAGGATTGCTGGACCTTAGGGTTGACCCTAGGTGTTGGTCTAGGGCTAAAGCACTTGCTTGCACTCACAATCACTCATTACCCAAAGCCTAGAACTTCTAGGCTTTGGTCCCTTGATACTTTTGAGAGACTCCTGTAGGTGGTTTCCTAAACCCATTAGCCCTAGGCTAGGGTTTAACTAAGACCACTACATAGAGGACCCAAACATGGGATTTTTATTGATCCATAGCTTATTTATGGTGGTTGGCAATCCAACTCTATCAAGATACCCAACCTACCCTATTGCCCCTAAATTCTCCCAAATTACCCAGATATCTTTGGGACCTCAAATTTGTCCAAAATCTCCAAATCTAGCCAAAATACCCAAACTTGTTCAAAAATCATTTCAAACACCTTGAAAACACCTAAATTACACAAAATTCCAAAATTGGTCAATTTACCAAAATACCCCTCTTTGGCCCAAAATTCCAAAAAAAACCCAAAAATTCCCAAAATCTCCCAAATATTCCCAATTTCATTTTCTTCAACTATCACATGACCCAATTTGGCCAATTTAACCATCTTTGACAAAACCCCCCAAATTGCTTTTTAAAGGTCCATATTTTCCCCCAAATTACCTCAAATGCCTAGCCAATTGGTCTCAATTTACCCCAATTTCAATTCTAAACTCAAATTCAATCTTCATATGACCAATGAAAACCAAATCCAAGCCCAATTGATCCATGATTTGAACCCAATTTTGATTTAGATCAAAAACCCAATTTTTGCCCCATGACTTGGTTCCACCAAATTGAAACCATAGCCCACTCAATTGGCCACAATTTGTGTTGAAAAATCTTTATAACATTACCACACATCAAATTTGACCGTCAGTTGGCCTTGCTAGGACCTCAATTTCATTTGATTTCAACCTAAGTCCAAAAGCCCCAAATTGACCATGTCTCAAAACTTCACCAAATTGAGGGCCTTAACCCCAAAATTTCCACTCCATCTCTTCATAAAAAATCTTCAAAACACCTCCCTTGATCATGTGGACCATTTAATTTGGACTTAGCCCAAGTCTAGCCCAACCTAGACCCATGTCTAGCCAAACATGCCCAAATTGGCCAAATCTCAAAAATCCATCAAATTGACCTATCAATTGAACTCAAAATCACTTCAACCCTTCACCAAAAATCTTTATAACAATCATCTACACAATGTTGATCAATCAATTGGGTCATTTGACATGGCTAACCTAGCCTAAACCCAAACTTTGATCACTTTAATCCACATTGAACCTATGCATTAAAAATGGCCTAACTATCCCAAAGTCACCAAATTAACTCCACCTCAGCCATTGGTTAGACACTAAGACTGAGCCAAAACCCATCTAACCACCTAAACTAGTCATGGACCAAAGGTCCCCCAAATTAAGGGATCTTATTCCCAAAAATACACATGCTTAAGATACCCTTACCAAAACTAAACCTCATTGCATTAAGTTGCTTTGACAGATTCCCCTGGATGCCCTGACTAGCCAAATCAAAACACATTTGCATTAAATTGTTGTGATAGATTCTTCTGGATGCCCTGAGCTGCCAAATCAAAACACATTTGCATTAAATTGTTGTGATAGATTCCTCTGGATGCCCTGAGCACCTAGCCACCNAGAGGGTCCTGGATGTTAGAAAGGTCCTGAAGGTTGGAGATGTTCCATTAGTGTTTGCTGGAGAGTCTAAATTGTGAGGAATTCTTTGAGAGATTGTAAGAGTAGAGGGAAAGTGAGAGATTTCTTCCTCCTTGCTGCTTCGAAGAGGAATTCTGTGTTCTGTAAAGAGAGAAAGAGATTCAAAGGAACTTCGAGGAGTTTTCTTAGGGAGAAATTAAAGATATGTTTATTTATTGTTGTAGTTTGTATGACTTTAATTTTATATGTGAATTCTGAGTTTTGTTGTGTTTTCCCCATGAAATCTGAGAAGTTTTCTCTGTCGTTCTCCTTGTCTTGAGATTTGTGAAATGGTGATTTGAATTGCTTGAGCCATGAAAATGTTAAAGAAATTTTGATGATATTTTCACTTCAATCTTAATTTACGTTCAATTTGGCCAATTGATTTATTAAAATATGTTGAGTTTTACAACTAAAGAGAAGATTATATCTAAGATTCAGGGAGTTCAAAGCCCTTGGAAGTTGGGTGCAAATAAATAGGGAAATAAAATTATTGGAAGTAGAATTGGAAATTTTAGAGTGACAAACTGAAATACCCAATTGGGTCTTATTGTTTGGGGTCTGAAGTGTAGATGTTTGCCCTCCGTCGAGGGGAATGTGAGAGCTCTCAAGTGAGAGCCGGTATCCTCCCAGCCTAACCGCAAATTTAGTAAACAAGTGTAGGATTAGTCAATGTTCTTTATGTCTGGACCAAAGGGTAAAGAATATGTATGCTCCTATTGTAGGATTAGTCAATGTTCTTTATGTCTGGACCAAAGGGTAAAGAATAGGTATGCTCCTATTTGGCACAATATAAATTGAACTAATTCATTTTATCCATTCACCATAATTTCTTGACAAGGAGAAGTCAATTTGAACTAATTCACTTTATCCATTCACTTTAATTTCTTGACAAGGAGAAGGATGCTTCAATTTGAAGTGATTCACTTTATCCATTCACTATAATTTCTTGACAAGGAGAAGGATGCTTTCTTATATATTTGAATATCACGTCGAACCTTCATTAGTATAATTAATTATTTAATAATTATTAAAATTACATATTTATTTCAATTAAACCCTCATTAGCATAATTAGTTATTTATGAGTTATTAAGAAAATTACATATTTATTTCAATTGTCTATTATTAACCCTAACTTTCTATCATTAGTTATTTATTAGTTATTCAAATTATTTACTTATTTCAATTGCCTATAAAACCTTCATTAGCATAATTAGTTATTTAATAGTTATTAAAATTATATATTTATTTCAATTGCCTACCCTCATTAGTGTAATTAGTTATTTAAGAGTTATTAAAATTACATATTTATTTCAATTGTCTATTAGTGACATATTAGTAAAATTAGTTATTTAAGAGTTTAAAATTACATATTTATTAAATTGCCGCACCTCTCCTTACATTAGTTATTTAATAGTTAGTAAAATTATCCATTTATTTCAATTGCCTATTAGTGACAGATAAACAAATTGAACGTCGTTGTATCTATTAGTGATAGATAAGCAAATTGAACGTCGTTGTTGTGATTAAAGTCCTAATAGATTAGTAATCATTTTATTTGATGCTTTCTTATATATTGAATATCACATTTAAACCTTCATTAGTATCATTAGTTATTTAATATTATTAAAATTACATATTTATTTCAATTTCTTATTAGTCACAGATAAGCAATTCGAATTCCATTGTTGCGATTAAAGTATTGCTTTTCTAAAATCTTAGTTCGTAGTTCTAATATTCCTCCATGTGGGATCGATATCTAGGATTCCATGATAGCCCTATATTACTTGAGCGATACATATACTTGCTTTGATAAGTGTGACTTTACAATTATTGAATATTTTATACATACATCTTTATCGAATCTATAACTGTTATTAAGTTTTGGTGCAGTTGCTGAGGAATTAATTCTTTTTGCAGCAGTATTAAATACTTATATTTTAAGCATATATAAAGTCGTTGTCCAGTTTTTGGCACCGTTGCCAGGGAGTAAACAAGAATCACAATTAGAGTAACGGACAAATTAGGATTACTAGAAAATTTTTACTTGAATTGCAACTTATTTTCATATTTAGTTAATTGTTGTAATGTGTACTGATTTCAAATTGTATGCGTAAATTTGGACCTGAAAATCTTATACCCTACTATTTGAAATTAGAATGCACTATTAGAAAAATTAGAAGACTGAGAAGAGAACCTAGAAATTCTGATACAATGGAAAACAACATAAATAATCAAGGAAAAGAAAATGAACACCAACCTAGACCCCCACGAGATTATGCAAATCCTACAGCAGATGAAATTCACTTATCTATCCAAAATCCTGATGTAGACTAATTCATTTGAGCTTAAACCTACTATTATCCAAATGGTACAAAATAATCAATTCAAAGGTACACCAAATGAAGATCCTAATTTAAATCTTAAACCTGCTATTATCCAAATGGTACAAAACAATCAATTCGGAGGTACACCAAATGAATGCTTAAACCTGCTATTATCCAAATGGTACAAAATAATCAATTCAGAGGTACACCAAATGAAGATTGCTATTATCCAAATGGTACAAAACAATCAACTCGGAGGAACACCAAATGAAGATCCTAATTTACACCTCGCTAGTTTTTTTAGAACTGTGTGCTACCTTTAAATATGACAGAGTTTCAAATGATGTTGTTAGACTTAGACTTTTTCCTTTTTCACTTAGAGATAAGGCTAAGATGCGGTTAAATTCGTTAGCACCAGGATCTATTAGAACTTTGGGAGAACTTTCACAGAAATTTCTATCCAAATATTTCCCTCCATCTAAAACTGCTTAACTTAGAAATGACTTAACATCATTTTGTCAGATTGATGGAGAATTAATATACAAAGCTTGGAAGAGATTTAAAGATCTTCTTAGGAAATGCCCTCATCATTCATTACCAGATTGGTTNTTTTAACTAAATTAAAATGTCTCTATTGGATGATCGGGAATCCCTCGGAGGAGGTAACCTACGGTT
>JXCR01100185.1:54165-84921 GCA_002079205.1 Phalaenopsis hybrid cultivar
TTAGTAAGTTCATTTGGACTAGATGAATCCAATAAAAAATAGTGATGCCGGGACGAGGGAACCGTAGGATCCTAACCGTTGTCGCTCTAATCAACTTTAATATGCCCTCATAAAATCTGAAGAACTTCAACCATAGGGCCACCTGATTTGATATTATAACTGGACACACTAGATAACTCAAACTCGTCGCGGCAAGGAGCTTGGAGCTAGCTTGGTGGGCAGCATGGCCATCTTCAGCAGCAAAACCTTTCTAACCTAGCTAAACCAATCTTCCTTCCTTAGACTTAAACAACAAAGCCATAGGACATCGAGGTTGCTTGCTTATGCAACCACATGGTTATCTAACATTATTCAAGTCAAGAAGAAAAATGGACAGATCTGCATCTGTTTCGATCTGAGAGATCTAAATAAAGCATGTCCAAAAGATGAGTTTCTGCTACCAATACCTGAAATGATGGTGGTTTTCGCTTCTACACATGAAATTTTCTCCTCCATTGAAGGATGTTGGGGTACAACCAAATCAAGTTGGGTCCCAAGGATGCAGTACTTAATCCTTCAGAACACTGATTGGAATTTTCTATTTCACAGTAATGTCATTTGGGTTAAACAAACGCTGGAGCAACATATCAATGAGCAATGACAAAGATTTTTGACGACCTCATTCACAACCAAGTAAAATACTACGTGGATGATTTGGTCATGAAAATTAAACAAAAAATAGATCATTTGAATGATTTGAGGATCATGTTCGAACTGTTACGATGATATGACTTTAAAATGAATCCCTTAAAGTGCGCCTTTGGCGTTACCTCCGGGAAATTTCTAGGATTTATTGTCCATCAACAGGGAATCGAGATCTACCCGGATAAGATTCCTCCTCCCCTTAAAACAACTATGTTTCTTCCAGGGGAAGTTGGCATATCTGAGACACTTTATCTCTAATCTCTCAGGTAGGTGTCAGCCTTTCTCGGCATTAATTAAAAAGAACGCCAAATTCATTTGGGAAGAGAAATGTCAGCGGGCCTTCAAGGACGTTAAACAATACTTAATGACACCTCTTGTTTTGGTAGCCCCTATCCCAAGGAAACCTTTGATACTTTAAACCGCGATCGTAGATGACTCTCTTGGAGCCCTCTTAGCCCAAGTCAACGATGAGGGTAACGAAAATGCACTCTACTACTTAAGTCATCGTCTAATACTGATAGAGATGAGGTATCCACCTATTGAGAAGCATTGTCTGGCATTAATTTTTCCCACCCAAAAGCTTAGACATTACATACTCTCTCATAAGATTACCCTAATTTCAAAAGTTAACCCGCTGCTCTATTTGATGACCCGACCAACACTCTTTGGACGTCTAGCGAGATGGTCAATGATCTTATTACAATTTAATATAACTTTTGTTCCTCTTCGTGCTATCAAGGGACAAATTCTAGCCAACTTTCTCGCTCCACACCCACTGTGAGCTGGGTCCCCTCTTAACGACAAACTACCAGATGAACAAGTACTACAAATGGAATTCTCCAGTGCACAATTCTTGGAGATGTACTTTGATGATGCTCCATCAGCCAGACAAGACAAAGGATCAGGCACAGTTGTACTAAGCAAAGCAGAGATTAGTTTGATCTCTATCATGACAAATAAGGGTATATTTAGGTTCTCATACCAACTGACAGAGCCGTGCACGAACAACAAAGCAGAATACAAAGCCTTAATCACAGGGTTGGAGTTGGCAATTTCAATGGACATAATAGATATTGTCATCTACGGTGACTCTCAACTTGTCATCCAGCAAGTTGCCAGGCAATACAAAATTTTGAAACAAAGACTAGCAGAATACCACTGTTATACAATGAAGCTACTGGAACGAATTTCCAATTTGAATTTTTATCAAATTCCTCGAGGATAAAATGGCCATGATGATGCAATAGCAAAACTCGCTAAAGAATTGGCATGTCCCGTGGAGGATTCCATTGAAATCACAGTACAAGGAAGAAAGGTTTTGACTCAAATCAACCTTGAAACTCTACAAAAGCTTGATAAAGAAGAAGAAATGAAAATCACAGTTGCTAATATCGATGAAGATTGACGCTAACCATTTATTAACTATTTGTAGAATGGAAAGCTACCAAAAGACAATTCTAAAGAACATCACATCACAAAAATTGCTATGTATTATGCTCTAGTAGGTGATGTCCTCTACAAAAGATTGTTTGACCAGATGTGGCTACAACGCTTTAGTAGAGCCCAGGCACAAAATATTTTCAAATAAGTACATGTTTGATCGTGTGGCACGCAACAGTCATGGCCAAAGATGAAAATGAAGATCAAAAGACTCGGATATTACTAGCCAACAATGATTTCCGACTGCATGGAAACAACCAAAAAATGTCACCAGTGCCAAGTGCATGGGGTGGTCTTGTACCAACCTCCGAATGTGCTACATCAAACTATTGCTTCGTGGCCATTCGAGTGTTGGGGCAAGGACATAATAAGTTCGATAGACCCTCCATCCTCCAAAGGACATAAATTTATTCTCGTCGGTATAGACTACTTCTCTAAATGGGTAGAGGCACTACCGCTACGAGAGGTTACATCATAGCATGTCCTCCAATTCTTCAAAAGCCAAATCAACTACCATTTTGGTGTACCACGTAGAGTAATCTCCGACAACGGGACAACCTTCAAAAGTAAAAAAAATCAACAACTTTTTCAAATGACATAGGATAGATTGGAGATACCTACAATTTACTATCCCAGAGAAAATGGATTGGCTTAGGCCTTCAACAAGACATTGGTACAGTTTTTAAAGAAAACACTCGATGAAAATAAAAGAGATTGGCACAACAAATTGCTAGAAACTTTGTGGGCCTACCAGACAACATAAAAAAAAGGATTGAAAATAATCATGAAAAGAAAAGAAAATAAAAAGATGTGATTCTTTTTCATATGGATGCTTAATTAAAAATTGGTTTCACTTGAATCAGCTTAAAGAATAAGGCTTGGCTAAATTTTCTAAACATATATTTAAATATTAGCATATTTACTTGTAAGGTTTCATGAAATTCTTTTTCATATGGATATTCTAAGTGGCTTTAATATGAATAATCTGAAATTTTCCTTGAAAAGAATAGAGAATAAGAAATCATAAACTTGACTGCTAGATATTCTTATACCTTTAGTATTAACTGGAGTTATTTTACATTTTTCTTATGTTATGTTATTGTATTTAGTGGACTAAAATATGGAAATCTAGAAGTTAAATTCTTTGCCATGAGTCATATTTTTTGGTAGTAAACGAGTTACTTAAGGACAAGTAACATTTTAGTTTAAGGGATTTTGATACACCAAAAATACATGCATATTTAGACCTATATTTTATACTCATTTGTGGTGATATTGCACTTTAAAGGAAGATATTTTTTATTTTTTATTGCAGGTTGTTGACATTTAGGAGTTGAAGGAAAAAGGAAACAAAAATGATGAAATTTGTAGTCAAAATGGCATTTTTGAAGAAATAGTCAGAGCACACGGTGCCATGATGGACGTCAACTGTGTAGACCTATAAAATAGAGGCTAGATTTTCCTCAGGACCGATGGCGCCAGGAGCAGTGCCGATGGTGCCATTTGATAGAGAGCATGTAATTATTTCAAAGGCCAGTGGCGCCAACAGTGCTAGAATGGCGATCGACGGTGCTAATGTCGGTGCAAGCCCTGTTTCTAGAAGATTCGATGAATTTGAATGCTTTTTCAAGATGTCTTCGATGTAACTTTTGGAAAATCGACATTAAGCTCTATTTCGACTGGAAATTGATCATAGAAGACCTGTCTTTGCACCCTTCAACCACTTTTCCACTCTCTTCCACGCTATTCCACATTTCCTACATCCACTTAGAGTCCATTAGTCATTTATTTTCCTTATAGTTTTAAGTTTTTTTATGGTGAGTTTAAGTGTGAATTCTTCTCTAAGAGTGTTGGAGAGGGAAATAAGTGAGTGGTTTCTTCTTCCTACATTTCCTAAGAGAGGCAACAAGAGATTTTCTTTGAGAAAGAGTTTCAGATAAGTGTTGTTTGTTTATTAATGTTGTATGAACTTTATTTATATATGAAATTTGCATTTTGTTGTATCTTTCTTATGAAGTATGAGTAGTTTCCTTTATGTTTTTACATACTTTGAGATATGATGAAATGAAGAAGATAATTTGGATGTGCCAATGTTAAAATATAAAATAAATTATGATGGTTTTTCAACTCCGTTCTTAACTTACTTTTCAATTTGGCCAATTAAATTGTTAAAATATGTTATGAAACATATGATTTAGGAAATGAAGTATGAGTTCTACAACAGAGTGAGAATCACATTTAATTTCATTAAGTAGTATTTTGTTTTGGAATTAAGTGCAAATAAATAGGGAAATAAACATTGTTTGGCGTAGAATTGGAGATTTTGGGTGACATACTAAAATCCCTAATTCAGTCTTAGTGTTTAAGAACTAAAGCGAGCATTAGCCTTCAAGGGAAGGGAAGTTGTAGCTCTGCAGTGAGAGCCAGTATCCTCCTAGCTTAGCCATGGATTTAGGGACTAAACCTGAGATTAACTAATGATTTTCTATAACAATGAATTAGGGTAAAGAATTAAAATTGCTCCTTTTTGGCACAATACATATTTAAACCATTTATCTCATCTCATTTTACCAAAAACTGATTATTGTGGGAAAGATTCTTTTTCATATTAATAAACTTCATCACATAAACATAGTTTAGTAGTTATTGTTTTAACTTTACATTTAAATTTTGTTAGTAGTTAATAATTTAGTTCTGATAGTATCTCAAACATTCAAAATCAGTGATAGTAATTTTGTTTAGTTCAGTGAATTTCCTAGTTAGTTTATCATTTCAGATTTAAACCTTCCTCGTGGGATCAATATTTGGGACTTAAATAGAAAGTCTTATATTACTTGAAAATGATATGTATACTTGCGTAGAATCCCTATATTAAGAGATTAACGTTCTTATTAATAAAATATCACATCAAGTTCTTGGCACCGTTGTAAAGCAGAGTAAAATTTATAATTTTTACATAACTATATCTTTTGGGATCAGCAACAATGACTCTGAGAGATGGTATTTAGATTTCTAACAGTACTACAACCTCAGACCCTACATGAGTGCATACGGTGTACATTGAGTGGGATTTCTGAACGTTGTCCTGCAGGTGCACAAAGCCTTTCAATAATTATCATTACATCCATTTTATTTTCATCCAAAGTCTTCTTCAAAATTTTCACAAGCGACTTGAAGGCCTCAACCAGGCCATTTTCACTGCGATATTAAATTGTAGAGTATATCCAATTTATTCCATGTCGCTTGATGAAGTTGTTGACCTTAGTGCTTTTTAAGGCTGACCAATTATCTGAAATAATCTTGCGCGGTACACAAAAATGGAAGACATTTTGACTCTTGAAGAATTGAAGAACGTGTTGTGTTGTAACCTCCGGTAACGATACAAATTTTTCCCATTTAGAGAAGTAATTTGTAGTTGCTAGAATAAATATGTTTCTCTTAGAAGATGGAGGGTATATTAGACCTGCTATGTCGATGCCCCAACACTCAAATGACCACATAGCAATGGATGGATATAGCACATTCGGAGGTTGGTGCAAGACCACCCCATGCACTTGATAAAGGTGACACATTCTAGTTGTATACTCGGAATCAAATATCATTTCTAACTAATAATATACGAGTCTTTTAATCTTTATTTTCAACATTGGCCCTAACTAGTGAACTCCACACAATCCAGCGTGTACTTCTTAACGATATTTTGTGCTTCAACTGTGCTTAGACATCACAACTATATCTTATTAACTGATCTTCTATAGAGGAAATAACCCACTAGAACATATGACATAGCTCTTCTCGTGTTGTGATATGCTTTGGACTTGTCTTCTGGTAGCTTTCCTATTTGTAAATATTCTATTGATGGCCAGTGTCAATCTTCATTAATGTTAGCTACTGCAATCATCATCTCTCCCTCTTTTTGTGCTTGTGTAGATTGTCGAGGTTGATCTTTAATAAAAATTGGAGTCCTTGCACTATAATATCAATGAAATCTTCCAATGGGCTTGCTAGTTCCTTAGCAAATTTTGCTAAAGCCTCGACATGAGCATTATCTCCTCGAAGAATTCAACATAGTGCCAACTTAGGAATTTATTCCAGTAACTTAATTGTATACTGATGGTATTATGCTAATCTTGGCTTCAAGATCTTTTATTGTCCGGTGACATGTTGAATTAAGAGTTGTGAGTTGTTATAAAAGGCAATGCCACTATGTCTATTGAAAACAACGATCCTAGTCTGGTGATCAATGTTTCATATTCTGCTTCATTATCTATGCATGTCTCTCTCAGGTGATAGGAAAATCTCAACATACCCTGATATGGTGTGATGAAAATCAAACCAATTCCTAGTTTGTCTGGTATAATTATCTCTGATCCTTTGTTCTTTCTTGTTGATGAAACTCCACCAAACTACATTTCTCAATGTCTGGCATTGGACTATTCCACTTTTAGTATCTGCTCATCTAGTAGCTCATCATTGAGAGGGGACCCTGCTAGAAGTGGGTATGCTGTGAGAAAATCTGATAAAATCTATCCCTTGATAGCGTAAAGGGGAAAATTTTATGAAGTTGTAATAAAATCATCGACCACCTTTCTAAACGTGCGGAAAACGTTGGTCGAGTCATTAAATATTACAATGGATTAACTTTCAAAATAACGGTTGCCTTATGAGAAAGCATGTAATGTCTAAGCTTCTGGGCAGCAAAAATTAAAGCTAGATAGTGTTTATCAATAGGCAGATACTTTAGAGAGCGACTCAAGTAGTAGAGTGTGTTTTTCATAACCTCATCAATAAACTGAGCTAACATGCCTCCAAGAGAGTCTTCTAAGGCCATGGTAAAAAGTATCATAGGTCTTCCTAGGATAGGGGCTGCCAAAATAGGAGGTATCATTAAATATTGCCTAACTTCCTCAAAGGCCCGCTGACATTTCTCTTCCCAAAAAAATTTTGTGTCCTTTTTAATTAATGCTGAGAAGGGCTGAAACCTATCTGACATATTAAAAATAAAGCATCTCAGTATGCTCACTTTCCGTGGAAGGAACTTAGCTGTTTCAAGGTTCTGGGAGAAGCAATTTCCAAGATAGATTAAATCTTATCTGAGTCGATTTCGACTCCCTGATGACGAACAATGAATCGTAGAAATTTTTGGGAGGTGACGTCGAAGGCGCACTTTAAGGGATACTTCTTAAGATTATATTGTTGTAATCGTTCGAACACGACCCTCAAATTGTACAAATGGTATATTCTCTTTTTTTTTTCAATGAACAAATCATCCACGTAGCATTCCACTTCGTTGTTAATGAGTTCATCAAATATTTTCATCATAGCTCATTGATGTGTTGCTCCAACATTCTTAAACCCGAATGAAATTACTATCTAACAGAAAATCCTAATCAACTTCTTGAAAGTTGTAAGTGTTACATCTTCTAGAGCTAGCTTGATTTTGTTATAACCTGATGATCCATAAATGAAAGAGAAAATCTCATACATCAAAGCAACGTCCACCATCAACTCTGGTATCGGTAACAGAAACACATCTTTTTGAAATGATTTTTTTAAATTTCTGAAGTTAACACAAATAAAGATTTGTCTATTCTTTTTCTTGATTGGTACAATGTTGGCTAACCATGTCAGGTATTGCTCTTCCCGCAAAAGGATAGTGTCTATTAACTTCTTTACCTCAGCAATGACTTGTTGCTCTGTCTAAAGGAGCATCCTTTTTGGAGCTTGTTTCACTGAGATCATATCTTTGTCCACCGCAAGCTTGTGAACTCCAACTTCTGCTGATATCCCTAACATTTCATCATAGCTTCAGGTGAAGCAATATGTAAACTCTGACAGTTTTATCAATTATGTGGATTCTTCCTTGCTGAGAAGCGAACTTACGAAGGTAGGTCAGGCCTGCTCCTCAGTCCCAAGGTTAACTTTCCTTAACTCATCGATGGTTGACCTGATTTCTTCTTCAAATTCTAGTGGAGAATCATTTATTAACTGATCATCAGAGTCATCGTCCACATCAAGGCAATCCTCTTCCAATCTAGTAGTAACAATCATGCAAAATTTCAAAACATCAGCTGGTCCTATTATAAAAAATGTGAAACTTTCGTTCGAGTTAAGAGCACAAATTTTAACATTCCAAAATTTCTTAAAGAGTTGTAGCTTATCATTTGGCATTTGCTTTGGCACATATCTCTGTTAAATTAGCTTTTATACACAAGGACAAAAGTAACCAAAAGGTAATTCCATTAATTCACTAGAAAAATTTTCCAAATTTACATGATTTTCAGAACTAGTATAAGAGGAAGCATTATAAAACTTGATTGGCTTTGAACCAATGTTATAGACTTGCTTGACCTCTAAACTCTCAATATTTGGAGGGTGGATCAGAGTAAGGGTTATGACATGCACGTAGTGGTCGATCAGATCATACATCGACTTGTATTCACTTTTCTCTACATTTTCCGTGGAAATCTTAAATTGAGGCTACTTCTATTTTATCATCATCATCTCTTCATCAAGACTTTCTTCCACATCAACGCTGATGGTTGACCTTGTCAATTCAACAATCATGTTGGTTCTTCCACGTCCACATCCTCTGCCTCGATCTCGGGTGTGTGGCCTAAAAGAACCTCTACCAATTCATTGAGAAGAAATGCTAGTAGATCATTGAAGTGGATTTTAATGGACTTGCTCTTGTGATCCATCAAAATCTTCTATCTCATTTATCAAGACATCATGGGTAAAGATAATCTTTTTTGGAGGTGCGTAGTAAGCGGCGTTTTCGTGGATGCTCACTTCATGAACTAAAAATTGTTGTAAATCTCCTTTAATACAATGTTCTTGACCATCTTTAGGATACTTGATGCACTACTGTAAAGATGACAGAACCATCTTATGCTCGTGAATCCATGGTCAATTAAGTAAAGCGTTGAAAGAGGTCCCTACAACGATGATATGAAATTTTGCGTTTGTTATTATCTCTCCAACTTTCATTAACAAGGTAATCGATCCAAGGGCTCTTTCTCCCTTCCATTTAAATCCTCTTAACATGATCTTATTAGTTGTAAGCTCCTAAGAATCAATACCTAAGTATGTCAATGTTCATAGACTCATTAAGTTGAGTGACACTCCTGGATCTACCAAAACTCTAGACAACACAAAGTTTCGATACCAACGGACTTGTAATGCATTCGTTTGTGGTCGGTGGTGTTGAGCAACAAGTCTTCATCTTTGAAGGTTATCCTAGACATCTTATTTAATGAAAAAACTTCATTTAAGGATGTGGATGCTAACTGAGCTAAGAAAATCTCGTGATTAAGTTAAGCACTAACCAGAGACAATGTCAACTCCTTTGACAAAATCAGAGCATCTGAGATGCTTATTTTGTTCAGCAACCTTCTAAGATGAGCTAGTATGTTATAATTCACTTTATACAATCCTTAAATCTTTACTTAGTATGTGCCTCTTCCACTGGTAGAGGTGGAGGTAGCTCTTCTCGACTGACTATTTGTTTTCCTTTATCCATTAGTGTTGTTCTTGTGGATAACACCTTCCCACTTCTCAAGTTAACCTCTGTGATCTCTTCTTCTACTTCTTGCAATGTTGTTGGCCAAAAATCTGGTGTCTCTTATACATCGGAGAAATCCAAGTTGATGGCAAGCGGTGCACTGTGGTATTCGAGGACTTGTTCTCACTCCCGACACTATCATGACCAGTAATGTTGATATCTTCTTCGTTCTTATCAGCATGTTCATAGGATTAAATAAGGTTTGAGGATCGATTTAGAAATCAAGATCAATGTTAGATTGACCAATATCACTAGAGATAGTTAGAGCGTAGCCAAAATCATAATCATTATATTTAAAAGGCGCAGGTGGGGTAAAGAGCTAATTATACATGGTCAGGGGTTTGGGAATTTTCTTCACTGAATACTAGATAGCCAATCTAACAAAGGTAGCCCCTATCCTTCGTCTTTATGATGATGTTCTTCTTTTTGTCTAGCAGCAGGGATTTCTCTGGTGAAAGTTTTAACTCAGACTGGGAAGGGTGTAGACTCTGGATAGTTGTCTCCTCTGAAGCGGTCTAAATATTCTCTAGTATCTTCTTAGATGATTTGCTCCAAATAGTGCTCCATACATCTCCCTTTGAATACAAATCTATCGGAGTGATTGACATTGGCCAAAATCATACTTATAAAACCTCTTTCAAATTCTTTAAACTATTATTTTGGCAGTGTTATATTTCTTCTTTAAGATTTCTCTCAAACCAATCCTTAAAACAAAAGCAACCTTCTATTGTGTGTCCCATCATCTTACGATAGGGGCAGAAATTGGGATGATTCTTCTTGTCAACAAAGAGTTATATCAGATGACAGACTTGCTTTCAAAAATACAAAAATGAATAGTTTTATTCAAAGACATTAGGTCGACTGGAGGTATTCAACAATCTACTATCCGAAAGAAAATGGTTTAGCTGAAGGTTTTAATAAAATATTGGTACAATTTCTACAAAAGACATTGAGTAACAGTCCTAGACAATGGCATGAGTGATTGATAGAGACTCTATGTGCTTACAGAACTATCTACCGAACATCGACAAGGTCAGCACAATTTGCTTTTGTATATGCTTCTGAAGCAATATTGCCTCTCAAAGTGAAAAATCCTTCTTTTAGAGTTGTGAATGCAAACAAAATAACAGAAAAGGAAAATGGAAAATTTTGACTTGAAGAACTTGAGAGTCTGGAGGGAAAACGACTGCAAACTCAATAGACTCTTGAACTATATCAAGTGAGATTGATAAGAACCCACGTAAAATTGGTCTGTCTTATGACATTTCAAATCAAGGATCTAGTCTTAGTGCTTTGAAGACCTATAATAGCTCACAGAAAAATAAACGAAAAATTTAAACCAACATGGGATGGCCCGTCTGTAGTTGAAAAGACATACTTGGGAGGATCCTATCAATTGGTTAATTGTTAAGGAGAAAAAATTTTACCACAAATAAATGGGTGATATTTAAAAAAATATTATGCAACATGACAAAAAATGAAATATTTTTAAATTGGGAAATAATAATAATATGAATTTATCCTCTATCAACTTTTGTCTCTTTGAGATTACCTTCTTGCTTACCGAACAAGTGTTTGTGAGCGTAAACTCTAAAAAAAAAATCAAATGAGCCTTTCGAGTAAAAATTTCTCGACATTCAAATTACAAATTGATCTAAAACTCTATCTGGCATATTTACATTAATCTATCATTTCTAGAGAAAATGTCAAACAACAGACATCTGTTCACTTTTCGAAGTGGTGTATGCTTGAATTTGGACTATCGATGCATCGTTAAAGCGTCAAGGATTCATTTTGACTTCAACTTCATACAAGTTGAACTATTATACAATGGAATATTTTTGTCCATTGTTAACAAAGGAGCAGAGAGGATATTGCCTATACCATAATTCAGAACTCAACAGCAACATATCACCAAAGAAAAGGTGAAACCAATAGGATAGAAACGAGAACTTAACACTGGGAAACTGAAATCAGTGCTAGTTGTCGCTGCCCAAGGAATTATGGAAGTATTTGTCGCCATAGTCAACAAGATCACATCTGAATTGACTCGTACCCAAATGCAAAATCATAACAAATGTCTCAAAAGATTTGAAGAAAGAGAATGACAAGACATGAAATCTATGGAGACAAACCTGGAGAGGTATACACTGCTCTTGGTGTTGAAAATTTTGATTCTGAGGAAGAAAAATAGAAAGGAACATCTTTGCACCCTATCCATATGTATCAATTTTGGATCTTACGACATCAAATGAACTAACTGAAAAAGAAATTTTCTCTAAAAAATTAAAATGTATACAAACCTTCAAACAACATTACTTTGCATAATTTAAGTACGTTAATGGTCACACAATCAACATAATTGAAGGAACTCAGCTGTTCTTTGAAGTCTTTGATGAAGAAGAATAGGAGGCTATCATTGAATATGTGATGGAAGCATGCAAAAATGGACAAGCTGGATATTTGAGAAGGACATATTCTGAACCAAACAAATGGATATGCGACAAAGGAAGAGTTACTGTCCAATATGGATGTTGTTATAACTATGTCAAGGACAGAGATGTAAACTCTCCTTGAATCCTATAGTATGAGCAGGTGGATCCAATGACAACAATAATTATCCAAATCATTAAATGATTGGTGGCTTGAGAAATAATGTCATCTAATTATATTCTAGAAAGTTATATTATCAACATATATGAAGAAGAGGACTGCATCCCACCTCACATTGACATCTGTGACTTTGAAAGACTCTTCTGTACAACATCATTAATGAACCGATGCTCTATTTTGTTTGGACAAGAACTAGAAATAAGCAAACTAGGCCCAGGAGAATTTCACGGTTCATACCAAATTCCCATCCCATGAGGATCAGTGTTGGTTCTACAAGGAAGTGGAGCTGATGTAGCCAAGCATTTGTTTCAAAGCATAAGGTGAAAATGAATTTATATAATGCTACAAAGGATGCGCTTTGTCATGCGTCTTATAGGATATTGCCTAATACCAAAACTTCAACGGTTATAACTTCTAAACTACCATGTCCCTATCAATGTCTGAGCACCTGAGCTATACTCGATGAAATTCATTTCTAAAAGTACCTCAGAGTGCAAGGTATTCATGGATGTTCTAGTACTGTCCAAGACTAGCAACATAATAATAAGATGAATTAGATAACTTATGATGTGTTTTAAAGACATTTTTGATATGACATATCATGAAATATGGGCATCCTATATATTATCTTATGAAATATTTTGTAGTGAAATAAAGACATAATGGTTTTACTATAAAAGAAAAAATCCCCAACTGTTTATGATGCTTGTGCAGGTCTAGAAAGACCAAAACAAACTCCAGCATAATTTCAAAATCAACAAAAATTCTACAGAATGGAAATCGTAAAATCCTCACAGAAACCTTGAAACATTGCATTTCTCTTCATTATTTTTTATGGCCATTGTCATTTGATATCTTTGGATAGTGGTATAAGACCTCCTTAAATGGAATATGACATTTACTCACCCTCTAATTATTGGATGTAAGACCTTCCTGGCATAAAATTATGGCTTTCTTATAGTTATTTCCTTCAGATAGGATGTAAGTAGCATAGCATTTCTTCTAAAAAATGATAGAAATTGACATTTGATATCTTTGGATTGTAGTATAACACCTCCTTAAATGGATTATGACATCTACTCTCTTTCTAACTCTTGGATGTAAGACCTTCCTGATATGGAATTACGGATTTCTTATAGTTATTTCTTTGAGATATGATGTAAGTCGCATAGCATTCCTTCTCAAAACCAACAGACATTGACATTTGATATCTCTTGATAGTGGTATAAGAACTCCTTAAATTGATTATGATATCTACTCTCCTTCTAACTAATTGATTTAAGACCTTCCTAACATGAAATTATGGCTTTCCTATAGTTATTTATTTGAGATGAGTGCAAGTTGCATAGTATTTCTTCTCAAAATTGACAAATATTAACATTTGATATCTCTGGATTGTAGTACAAGACCTCCTTAAAAGGATTATGACATCTACTCTCCTTCTAACTATTGAATGTAAGACCTTCTTGACATAGAATTATAACTATCCTATAGTTTCCTATCTCTTTGAGATAGGATGTAAGTTGCATAGCATTCCTTCTAAAAACCGACAGCCATTGACATTTGATATCTCTGGATAGTAGCATAAGACCTCCTTAAATGGATTATGGTGTCCACTCTCCTTTTATTTATTGGATGTAAGTCCTTTTTGACACGACATTATGGGTTTCCAATAGTTATTTCTTTGACATAGGATGTAAGTCGGATAGCATTCCTTCTCAAAACCAATAGTGAATTGCTTTTAACATCTATGGATTGTAGTATAAGATCTCCTTAAATGGATTATGACATCTACTCTCCTTCTAATTATAGGATATAAGACCCTCCTAACACAAAAATATGGCTTTTCTATAGTTATTCCATTGGGATAAGATGTAAGTCACGTAGCATTCCTTCTCAAAACTGATAAAAACCAACATTTGATAGCTTTAAAAAAGCAGTGTAAGACCTCCTTAACTGGATTATGACATCTACTTTCTTCTGGCTATCGTATGTAAGACCTTCTTGACTTGGAATCATGTCAGCCATTTAGCTTCTTTCTTTGGAATGGGATGTAAGTCGCATATCATTCCACTTCCAGAACTGACATTTTACATTTATGAGACATGACATAAGTCTTCCTTCAATGGAACATGATAGTCATCTTCCCTTCTATTGTAGGATATAAGACATTCCTAAAAAAGAACTATGGCCTTCCTATAATATATTGTTACGACTCCCTCATAAATCATGACAGTCCTACCCTCGAAATTATTTGAAAATCAAAGGATAAGTTACCTGACATGGTATAATCATATTATTCTATTCAAAACAACCAACACACTGATAGTTTCATCTGGGTAATATAGACCGTTTCGGTCACCGACAATATGTTAGGCATACTTGTCCTCTATTCTACACATAATGGGAGCTCATTTGTTGACCTCACTTTTGGGAAGAACTAAAAGTGACAATCATAGACAAAACATGTCTCGAGTAACCCTCAGGCTTAAGATTCTCAGACAATCCAAAAAAACCTAAGAATGATCATCATGATCATTAAGGCAAAGGGTTTACCAATATTAACTCCCTTAAACTTATCTTGGGTCTCCAAAACCCTAAAAATTGCCAAAATAACCCCTTTGGGCTTCAACCAAGTTGACACCCAACAAAGATTAGATCAGCAATGATAAACCCAAATCTGGTCAACCTTTGACATAATGGTTATTACATTGAACATAAGGTCAATACTGACACCCAATTGACCTAATTGGACAACTTTGACCCAACTAGTAAAATTTAGTCAAATTGGTCCACTTTCGTCAAACTGATCAACTTTGGTCAAACTTGTCAACTTTGTTTAACTTGGACAAGCGGATAAATCTAAATACTGAATTGGTTAAATTTGACCATTTGATCATTCCAAAGTACCATATTGAGCAAACTGGTTAATTTGCTCAATAATAGACACCATTGACTTTAATTGGTCAAAGTGGTGAATTTTGAACCTTGTGGTCACTACAATTGACCATTTGGTCATAAATAGACCTAAATGAACACCATATGGTCAAGACATCACTACCATCCTGGTCAAACCCAGATCAACCTTAGTCAAACCCAAGTCATATAACTAACCCATTGTCCCCTTGACTAAAATAACCATGACATGGTTAAGTATACCATCCTGGCCAACCCTAGACCTAACTTTGTCAAACATGGTCAACCCTGACAACTGTGGTGAACTTGGTCAACATCACCATTTTTATCAAAATTTGGTCTTTTCATCAAATTAATTTTTTTTCTATTGATTAATTAAATTTTTAATTAACTAAAGAGAATGAAATTAAAGATTACTAGACCTAAGGTTAAGTTTCAAATATTGATTGAAACCAAAGGCAAGACAAATCCATGGCCACATAAAAATAATATTTTTACACTTAAAACCTAAACCATCATATGACAAATGATTAATGGGTCATCCATGACTCATGAAATTCCCATGACATGATTAATTTTTTAATAAATGACCTGTTGACCTCACTTTTGGTTGAGGTTTAGTTTTTTCCTCTTTAGTAGCCTAAGGTCTAGCCATTTGTTGACCTCACTTTTGGTTGAGGTTTAGTTTTTCCTCTTTAGTAGCCTAAGGTCTAGCCATTGACTTTTCTATTGACTATTCTTAGAAAACTAAACAAGGAACCCTCACCATCAGAAACTCTACACTTATTTTCTTATTGACTATTCTTAGAAAACTAGACAAGGAACTCTCACCATTAGAAATTCTACAATTTTCTATTGACTATTCTTAGAAAACTAGACATGGAACCCTCACCATTAGAAATTCCAAACCTTCCTATTGACTATTCTTAGAAAACTAGAAAAGGCACTCTCACCATTAGAAATCCCAAACTCTTTTCTACTCAACTTAAAGTTCCACATGTTGGTCTCAACCTTTAAATACTTATTAGGTCGGATCACTATAGGGGAAACTCAAGATGAGTCACCCTTTGGACTGCTGGACCTTAAGGTTGACCCTAGGTGTTGTTATGGAGCTAAGGCACTCACTAAACTCACTACAATCATCTACACTCACTACACTCATCTACACTCACAATCACTCACAACTTTAAACTCAAATTTCTAGCCTAGATCCCTTGATCCTTTTGGGATACTCATGTAGATGGTCCCCTCAACCTACTAGCCCTAGGGCTATGGTTTGGCTAAGACCACTATGTAGAGGACCCAAAATGAGGTTTCCACTGGTCCATGGCTTTTTGGTGATGGTTGCTACCTCAAATCTACCAAAATACACATCTTGGTCTTTTACCGCTAAACTCCCCCAAATTACCAAAATAGCCCTCTTGGGCCCAAAACTTAAAAAATTGTGAAAATTCCCAGAAAATCCCAATAAATCCCAATAAATCCCAAATATTCATAATTTCATTTCTCTCAACTATCACATCATCCAATTTGTGAAATTTGGCAACCTTTAATAAAATTCCCCAAATTTGTCTTTAAAGACCCAAATTTCCCCAAATTCAACCCAAATATCCATCAACTTGATCTCAATTGGCCCTAATTCCATTCCTAAACACAAATTAACTTTTTATATGATGAAAATTAACCAAATAAAATCCTAATTGGCCCATGATTTGAGCTCAATTTTGATTTGGGTCAAAACACCAATTTTGACCATATGACCTAATCTCACCAAATTGAACTGATTGCCTAGTCAATTGGCCTAAATTAATGTTGAAAAAAATTTATAACACTCCTATACATCAAAATAAACCATAAATTGGCCTTGGTTAAGTCTCAAATCCATTTGAGTTTGCCTAAATCCAAAATTCCCAAATTTAGCCCCAAATTGGCTAAATCCCCAAATTTCACCCAATTGATTTCCTTAACCCCCAAATTGGCATCCAATTCATGTTGAAAACTCTTCATAAGGTCCCTATTTGCCATTCACAAAAATCAATTTGGACTTAGCTCAAGGCTAACCAAAGTTAGACCCAAGCTTAGCCCAACATGACCAAATTGATTGAAGTTCAAAATTCCCTCAAATTAACCCTTCAATTGAGCTCAAAACCACTTCCATTCTTCACCGAAGTTGTTCGTTATGATCATCTAAGCTAAAAGAAAAATTTATTTGGGCCAATTTACATGGTTAACCTAGCCCAAACCCAAGTTTTGGTCATTTGCACCCACTTGGACTCATGCACTAAATGTGGCTAACCACCATAAAGTCACCAAATTAACTCTATCACAGCCATTTGTTGGACTTGGTGACCAGTCCAAATAGCATGAAATCACTTAAATTAAGATATGGACCAAAGGTCCCCCAAATCAAGGGATATTATTTCCAAAATTGCATGTGCTTAAGATATGCTTACCAAAATTAGGTATTGTTGCACTAAATTGTTGTGACATATTCCCTTTGGTTCCCTGAGCTCCTAGCCACCTCCCCCTGGGTGGCCGGCCAGCTTAGTGGCCGAAAAAGCTCAAAACTAAAAGCCATGCCCATGGAGCTTTATCCAAATCAAACCTAGAGGCCAGCTCATCCAAATCAAACTGTGGAGCTCCTCTGCCCTCTAACTAAGCAACACATTACACCTCCTAATTGGCCTTGACAGCCACCATAACCCCATTATCATAAAAGGCCACCTCCATGGTCGTTAAAATAAGTACTGAAATTTTCTTTAGTGAGGCCTTTCCAGACTTCAGAGCTTCCCTAAGATCTCCTCAATGCATTCCAACAATTTTTCGTAGCCAATTCCCATTGTCAGAGCTCAATTTTGAGCTTGAAGCAATGTTGAAAACCAAAATAGAACCCAATACACCTCCACAGTCCACCCAAACTCAAATAAACTCAACCCACACCTTCACATAAGTGAAAGAAGCCAAAGCCCCATAAAATCCCCCTTCCACAAAGCCTCTACCATAGCTCTAGACCAACACCCGAATCTGGCCATGATCAAATTCATATCTAAGCCTTACACCAAGACCAGAGACTAAATCCCTAGCCTCTTTGGATCATAACGAATATGTCAAGACCCTCTGATCAAAGATTCACTTCTTAGAGTAAAGGTATAAAACCTCACCTCATCCCGAGCCTATTTCGATTCTCTATCTACTTAGAGTTAATTTGATTGCTTGATTACCGTATGGATGTGTTCATCTCACTTAGGCGAGTCCATAGGATCAAACTAGAGGTGCTTTGGTTGAGTCTAGGCTAAGATCTTAGGGTTTTAGTGTGGAAGGTCACAAGATCATTCTATCGGGAACGATGGCGGGGAGCAGTTTGATCAAGCGTGTATCAAATGGATGGAGGAGATCTAGCCAGACAACGCTTCGGGACATAAACAGTGGGCTGAGTAAGCGCTAAGGTGGATGGTGGCGTCAAATCGAAACGTGCCGCGTGGAGCTTCGTAGCCGTCGTAGGTTGAGGTGGTACACTTTGTTTAAATAGAAAAATAGGGCTTTTTCTATTTTTTTAAATACCCCTAACTTAGAAAATCCATAACTTTAGGTAGAAAAATCACAAAAATAAAATAAAAATACCGCCTTGCGCAAGGAACAGAGGATAATAATTTGGAATAAATTTTAAGTCCATTTGATGCATAAAATATTTTTAATTAGTTAAACACTATTTGGGATCATTTGATTCCCCATGCATATTGATACATCATCTTAGCCTGAAATTTTGGCATATTGTAGCCTTTGTAAAGGGAAACTTCCTTTGATTTTTTCAAAGTCAGAGGAGGTTTCTATACAGAGAGCCATATTTTTCAAGATCTTGCACATTATTTCCTTAAAATATTCATGAAAATTAGCAAATTGATTAGAAAATTCTAAGAAAATTTTGGAAGGTCCACCATGGCCAGAGAAGTTTTTTAGAAATAATTCCATGGGTCAAGTCATTTAAAATGCACTTAAATTTTACAAATAATAAATCACAAAAAAAATTAATTTTGGAAAATATAAACATTTAAATGACTTAATTTTTTATCTCCACTATGGTTTATGATCCAGAGAACTCACTATAAAAAGTTCAATTTTTTGTTTACTTCATTTCATAACTTAAGTTGATTTTTAAAGATAAATACCACTTTTGACACTTAAATGATTTTTAAAAAACAAAATAAAACTCAAACAATTATGAAACTTAGTTTTTTGAGTTCTCTGTGACCAGGGATATTTTATAAAAAATAAAATAATATTTAAAATAAAAACTTGATTTTTAACCTATTTTAAGTATTTANCAAAACTCACTATAAAAATTTCAAAATATTTTGAGTTTATTTGATAACTTAAGTTGATTTTTAAAGATAAATACCACTTTTGACACTAAAATGATTTTTTAAAATAAAATATAACTCCAAAAATTATGAAACTTAGTTTTTTGAGTTCTCTGTGATCAGGGATATTTTATAAAAATAAAAAATATTTAAAATAAAAACTTAATTTTTTGCCTATTTTAAGTATTTAAATAATTAAAAATTCATAAACTAGAATAAAAACTTGATTTTTTAGCCTATTTTAAATATTTAAAAATTCATAAAAACACAAAAATAAGAAAATTCATCAAAATATTCTAAATTACTTCTTAATCACTTAGGAGTAATTAGAATATTTTTTATGATTTTCTAAATAAAGATATTGAATTTCAAAGCTTAAAGATAATTTTTAAAGGCTAAAAATGAGTTTTCACTAAAATAATCCCAATAAATCAAAGAAAAATTAGGAAAATATGAAATTTGCTCCTCTATGTTCTCTAACCTTAGAGAAATGTTTTAAAGACACAAAAAATAATTTTCATCATTTAAAATATTTTATTTTTATTAAATAACCCAGAACTTAAAATAATTCTGATAAATCACAAAGAATTCAAAAAAATATGAAATTTAGTCCAAAGGCTTCTCTAGTCTAGATCTACCTCCAGTAAAAATGCCAAACGATTAGAATTTACCTTGGTCAAGTTAGGAATTTTCTTTGAAAAATCCTATTTTTGCATGAAAAATTAGAATTTACCTTGGTCAAGTTAGGAATTTTCTTTGAAAAATCCTATTTTTGCATGAAAATAATTATATAAATTAAATTAAAATCTATGAAAAATTATAGTTTCTCTCATGATGACTTAATTGACCCATGAATGAGGTAGGATAAAAATTTCAAAGTCATTTGAATCGAATTTTACAAATTATGAAGTGTTAGAGCCTTATGGGCAAATGTGTAATTTTGGAAATTTAGCCTTAATTAACATTTAAGCCTAAATCAAGGAGGGAAATGGGTAACCTCTGATATTAATCAATTTATTTGATATTTGGAACACAAGGGGTTAATTGGTAGAAACCAAAATCACTTTCTTAATTAAGTTAATAAATTTCTAAATTATTAAAATTTGGATGTTTATTAAAATTAAATGATCCTCGACTTAGGGGTATGACTTTTGAAGTCAATAATTAATCAATATTATAATTAAATGATCTTGGACTTAGGGGTATGACTTTTGAAGTCAATAATTAATCAATTTAATACAATCAAATGATCCTGGACTTAGGGGTATGACTTTTGAAGTCAATAATTAATCAATTTAATACCCCTTTATTGTTTTTTTTTCAAATAAAATCCAAATCATGAATCATGACCACTTAAATCTTAACCTTTTCAAACTTGATTTTCAAATAAAATCCAAATCATGAATCATGATCACTTAAAGCTTAACCATTTTTTAAATCTATTTTCAAATAAATCCAAGTCATGAATCATGATCACTTAAAGCTTAACCATTTTCAAAACTAATTAAGACACTCACCTAGATTAATCCAAATCATGAATCAAGACCACCTAAGGCTTAACCTTTTTCAAAACTATCTTGGACTTAGGGGTATGACTTTGGAAGCCAATAATTAATCAATTTAATACCCCTATCTTGATTAGGACTTAGGGGTATCTTTTGAAGTCAATAATTAATCAATTTAATACCCCTTATTTTGATTTTCGACTTAGGGGTATAACTTTTGAAGTCAATAATTAATCAATTTAATACCCCTATCTTGATTTTCGACTTAGGGGTATGACTTTTGAAGCCAATAATTAATCAATTTAATACCCCTATTTTGATTTTCACTTAGGGGTATGACTTTTGAAGTTAATAATTAATCAATTTAATACCCCTATTTTGATTTTCAAAAAATCCAAGTCATGAATCATGATCACTTAAAGCTTAACCATTTTCAAAACTAATTAAGACACTCACCTAGATAGGGGTATGACTTCTGAAGTCAATAATTAATCAATTTAATACCCCTATTTTGATTTTCAAATAAAGGTATAACTTTTGAAGTCAATAATTAATCAATTTAATACCCCTATCTTGATTTTCAAATAAATATGACTTTTGAAGTCAATAATTAATAAATTTAATACCCCTATCTTGATTTTCAAATAAAATTTCAAATGATGAATCATGACCACTTAAAGCTTAACCTTTTCAAAACTAATTAAGACACTAACCTAGGTATTAAGGGCTTAGTGGTGACTTAGGCCAAATCAAAATTGACTAAATGAGGATTAGAGAAATAAACATAACATAATCAAACATCCTTGAAACACCACTAAGCCTAATTAAAAAAATTGGCTAAGTGTTCAGGTTACACCAACTTTCCCTTTAAGGAAATTCACTCACATAATTTCTGATTTAAATGATAAATGATAATTACCCCTTTCTTAGCGATAATTAAGACATCAATGTTCACTGAGCATTAGAAGTATTCACAGGATGAACCATTAAGCAACATAATAAGTTTAAATGGACTCGAGGCTTGTCACCAGTTGGTGAGAGGGAGGCATTGACCTGCTTCCTCGTCCTAACTTGTTGGATGCCTCAGAGGTCTATTAAACTTAATATACTTTGCTCAAATAAATCATCCTTAATTTAACTTTTAAGGACTCAGCAAAATACAACATAGAGTTAGGAAAACCACCATAACTTTACTTTTTCTGCCCTTCATAAATGCCCTCACATACATTTTTAAGTTTCAGGTGGTGGAACGAGAAGACTCGTCAGGTACGCTTTTATAGTTTATAGTACCGTCTTTCTTGTGCCTTTTCCTTACATGCTTCTCTTTATGCTTACGTTGTTTCTTCTTTTATACTTGCATTTACCTACATGTATGAAAACAACATAAACTTGCATATTAACCAAAACCAAAGCCCAAAACCAAAATTAAAATCAACCAAGATAAAATTCACCGCCACAACATTCAAAATATAAAACAAATCAAAATTTAGTCACAAACAACACACAAAACTACAATTGCAACTAAATTGAGTTGTCTCTATCGGACGATCGGGAATCCTTCGGAGGAGGTAACCTACGGTTGCTAACGAGGCTTCCCACGGTTTAAATGAAATTATGGAACTCATTAAGTTGGGCTTAGCAAGTTCATTTGGACTAAGTAAATCCAATAGAAAATAGTGGTGTTGGAACGAGGGAACCGTAGGATTCTAACCGGTGTCGCTCTAATCAACTTTAATATGCCCTCATAAAATTTAAAGAACTTCACCAAACCGGTGTCGCTCTAATCAACTTTAATATGCCCTCATAAAATTTAAAGAACTTCAAACATACCCACTTGATTTGACATTATAACTTGACACACTAGAAAACTCAAACTCTTCGTGGTGAGGAACTTAGAGTTAGCATGGTAGGCGACACGACCATCTTCAACAGCAAAATCTGTCTTCTCTAGCTAAATTAATATTCCTTCCTTAGACTTAAACAACAAAGTCATAGGACTTCGAGGTTGCTTGCTTATGCAACGTTAAATACTCACCTTATCTTTAGGCCTTTGTACAGCCCTACTATACAATATAAGCCCTAACTCGTCTTATCTTATCTTTAGGACTTTGCATAGCCCTGCTATACAATATAAGCCCTAACTCATCTTAGGATTCTGAGGTTGTTGTTTGTCAATCATCTTTAGGCCTTTGCATAGTCCTGCTATACAATATAAGCCCTAACTCGTCTTAGGATTCTTCATCTTTAGGTTTTTGCATAGCCCTGCTATACAATATAAACCCTAAGTAGTCTTAGGATTCTGAGGTTGTCGTTTGTCACGACCTAAATCCTCATATCTTTCAAGCTATTTGTGTGATAGTTCACACGAATGTAAGCCCTAGCTAATAAAATTGGCAGGATAAAATACTTAAATTTTTCTCCTCTAAATTGAAGCCAAACATTAGGATAGCTTGGAAAGTCACCGAGGTTCTCCTCTAGGATCCATGACATCCCCTATTTCTTCCTTCTTTGCATCCTACAATAAAATGTTTGAAATTTGAACAAATCCCCTTTCACACCTCTACGTCTGATTTCATTGAAAAGTCCTACCCTTTGAAATTCCTTGAAGATAATATTTTCTGTTTTTTATCGAGAGTCATCTTAAGTAACTTTGGTCATTTAAGATGTAATTAACTATAGGGACTTGCCCTTATAGGAAGCATGGCCGAAGCTAGCTTAATATAAACCCTATTTAATCCTTTATATTAAATAAGGAAACTTATCGGCAAATACAAAGGTTTCGCAGACCAGACGGGCGTCATACTTTCCTTAGTTTATTTGATCGAGCCTCATTCTTAAGTCTTGTGTTTATCCTTCAGGATAGATACATGATTTGAGGTACAATGCTCTTTCATTTTAAACTATGGGGTCAGTTTAATTTCATACTTCAACATCCTTCCGAAGCGGGCGACGGGATTTCAATTCTTGCAACCAATGGCTTCTTACGGGCAACTCCCCACAAATCCCCGAAATAGCGCCGACACTACTTGAGAAGCATAAACACATATAATATTAAAAATCTTAGTATCAACAATAATCTTAAAGACTATAATTTTATCTCCAACTCTATTAATTTTTACAGCATTATCTTTCAAACTTTTATCTATAATTACACCAACATCATTTCTAGTGCGACTCTTATCAAAATACAAAAGTTTAAAACTTAAGTTATCAATCTCTTTAGTCTTTTCTCCAACCCATTTAGTTTCTTGAATAGATAAGATATTTATATTTCGATGAATCATGATATCAATTATATCCCATAATTTACCATTGAGATATCTATGTTCCAATATCTTATCCTAATATTAGTTTCATATAACTTTTTTACACGCATCCATCTGTAAAGTGAGAACTCTTGCTTATTTGACAAAACACCTGGGCGTCGAAGTAGTGACCCATGCACACTTTTCAATGGTCATACAACGCGTCGCTTCCTGGGGACGACTAGCACTTTCACAATGATCAAAAAGATTCATGTCATAATTTTTTTCGATAAGTTTTACGTTGGTTGTCAACTACCTAACACAACCCTTTATTTTTAACATTTACACAATGTTTGAAAAAATTCATGCCATGATTTTTTGAAAAAAAAATTTATGTTAATTTTCAACTAGGTAACGCACCTTTTCTTTTCCTATCCAAGACTTGGGACCCCAATTAAAGATTTTTGGAGGTAATATTTTCAAATGCACATCACAGTGGAAAGTCTAAATAGATACAGTCCTTTTAAAACATATTTTATTTTGTCTTATTATATAAATTAAGTTAACATATAATAAAAAAATAACTTAACTGATAAAGTCAATTAAACAGTGTATTTCCACTTAACAAAATAGAAGCAAAATCAAGTTAAGCAATTGACTTCACGCACAATTAACTTTAAAATGATATTAACTAACAGTTTAGTTTCAGAGCACGCAAGTTTAAAATGTTAGCTTGGGTGTGTTAGGTGGGTTTATTTTTAATATGTTCACGTTAAGAGCGACAATTCAGTCTTTGACTTTGTTTGATGGCGACAGATTGTAACCTAAGCGTTGCCATTTGCTTTTAAGATACGTTGGCATCTTAAATTTTGGATTAAAATCAGCTAGCTCAGCAAATTGGTTCCTCAAACGTCAGCGAGGCTTAGACACCTGTATNCTAAGATGCGTTGGCGCCTCAAATTTTGGATTAAAATCAGCTAGCTCAGCAAATTGGTTCCTCAAACGTCAGCGAGGCTTAGACACCTGTATATCTGCAAATCTTATATATTTTTTAAATTTTTTTATCTGTAAATCTTATGGATTATGACATGGATCACCTCTAATCAGCGCGGCACCAATATCTATTATTAAAAATGACAAGTTTCTTATACAAAAAGTTATAAATACATTAATACAAAAAATTATAAAAATTACNACGACAGATTGTAACCTAAGCGTTGCCATTTGCTTCTAAGATACGTTGGCATCTTAAATTTTGGATTAAAATCAGCGAGCTCAGCAAATTGGTTCGTCAAACGTCAGCGAGGCTTAGACACCTGTATATCTGTAAATCTTATATATTTTTTAATTTTTTTCATCTGTAACTCTTATGGATTATGACATGGATCACCTCTAATCAGCGCGGCACCAATATTTATTATTAAAAATGACAAGTTTCTTATACAAAAAGTTATAAATACATTAATACAAAAAATTATAAAAATTACAAATTTTATATGAAATTCACTAATTAAAATAAAATATTAAAATTTATCAAATAAATATATGAATACGATTAATAAATAAATCTACACCATCAACAAATTTTTTTTTTCTATATTACTTTAAAAAATTAACAAAAAAATAATACAAATATATATTCGGAATATGCAAATTTATTATTTTCTCTTAAACAAAACAAAACCATCAAGGCAATATTTTTTAACTTGGGAAGATTTACATACATATCACTCAACTAACTTGTATTTTGTTATGGTATGGCTCATATATCATATCAGGACAGACGCTGGATCGAAGCGGAGCGGAGCGGAGCGGAGCGGAGCGGAGCGGAGCGGAAGAATCTGTCCAANTAAAAATTACAAATTTTATATGAAATTCACTAATTAAAATAAAATATTAAAATTTATCAAATAAATATATGAATACGATTAATAAATAAATCTTCACCATCAACAATTTTTTTTCTATATTACTTTAATAAATTAACAAAAAAAATACAAATATATATTCGGAATATGCAAATTTATTATTTTTTTGGTGTTTTTTATTTCGTATGACTGATTTGGGTCATGTGTAAAGAATAAACATTTTGTGTTAGATATGTAAATAGATAAGAATTGGGTGAATTTTAAGATATGAGCGTAGTAGTAGAATAAAAGTGAGGAGAGTAGTCCAGCGAATAGCTTAAATTTTTAGAATAAAAATTATTCCCAACCTCCCACATCTTGAAGAGTACCACTAATATTGTTGTTTATATAAATAAATAAATAAATAACTAGTTATGCAAATACATCCTGTAAGTTTTGAGCCATCAACAAGTATTTCATTCATAAAACCAAAATATTTTCAAAATAAAGATGTTAATTTATAAATTTCTTTGTTTTATTGTTATTTAGTAGGGTTCAAATAATTTTCATTTATACAATGTTAAATGGATTAATCAATGATTACAAAATTAAAATTTAATCCATGATTAACATGATACTTGATTTCACAAGTTAAGAGACACCGTGAGGGGTTAAATTGATGAATTCTCTCTATTTTATTAAAAAGAAAAAATTGAAATTATTTATTGGGAGCGGTTAAATGAATGAATTCTCTCTCTTTTATTAAAAAGAAAAAATTGAAATTCACGCCTGGGTCCGCCCATGCCTCTCTGAGANGATTTATACAATGTTAAATGGATTAATCAATGATTACAAAATTAAAATTTAATTCATGATTAATATGATACTTGATTTCACAAGTTAAGAGACACCGTGAGGGGTTAAATGGACGAATTCTCTCTATTTTATGAAAATGAAAAAATTGAAATTATTTATTGAGAGCGGTTAAATGAATGAATTCTCTCTCTTTTGTTAAAAAGAAAAAATTGAAATTCACGCCTGGGTCCGCCCATGCCTCTCAGAGATTGGTTAGGGGCTTGGGGTCAATTAAGTGTATGAAAGATATTTTCTTTTCTGATTTAGAAATGCGTGANGACTCACATAGTTTTCAAATTAAATAATAGATGATAATTACCCCTTTCTTAGAGATAATTAAGACATCAATGTTCACTGAGCATTAGAAGTATTTACAGGATNTTCATCAGATGCACTTCTTCAAGCAGTTACGAATATGAAACAGTGCTAATATTAGATATGAATATGACTAGATGCCAGATTTGGTTACAACTATGAAAAGGTGTCCTAATAACTTGTCAATTCCCTATTAAAAATTGGATAAACATGTCATTTTATATTAGATACCCTTGTAATCTGTAAATAAGGGGGTCATTTTAAAGAACTGTTGAATTTACTCTATACAAATTTGTGTTATTATGCACTTTTTTCCTCTATGTCTCTCACTCTCTCTGTTTCCTAATTCGTCATATATACTATACCATAGTTGTGCTCTACAAAACTTATTCAGATTCAACATCTTAAATGGTGTGGTGAGTTTTGAATCATTCCATCAAAAAGAAGAGGAACACACCACTAAGAAGGAACTCATTTAGGAAACACCACAAACATCGAGTACTTCAGGGAATTTGTGCGTCAACAAATTCAATACCTTAGAGATCAAATAATGTTTCATATTGTGAAATTAACCAACTCATAACTTGAGGGAAGGGCATAATATCCCAAAGAATAGAACTCTTAAGAACCTGAACCTAAAATTTGTCAAGCGGCTCACTAGGTAGAAAGGATAGAAGTCTCTCAGTGTTAAGATAGTGTTGGGTCTACATCATTGATCAAAACATGATTTGGTTAAGTAGAGGCTGACCGACCTTTTTTTTTGTAAATCAACAATTACAAGAATTTGATGACACTACTAGAAGATTTAAATTCCAGCAATGGTGTCAAAATCTTGGCTGCGGCTTTATATATATGTGTTTGATTTAATAAATATGTATAGATATAATATTCAATAATGTCAAAGTCGAATTTGTCAACGCAAGTATATGTATCGCTCAAGTAATACAGGGCTCTAATGGAGTCCTAGTTATCGATCCCACAGGGAGAAATAGAATATTACGGACTAAGGCTTAATAAAAAGTAATACTTCAACTACAACGACGGCGTTCAATTTGCTTATCTATCACTAATAGGCAATTGAAATAAGTAGATAATTTGGATAACTAATAGATAACTAATGATAGAAAGTAGGGTTTAATTTGTGATATTCAATATATAAGAAAGCATCCTTCTTCTTGTCAAGAAATTATAGTGAATGGATAAAATGAATTAGTTCAATTTATATTGTGTCAAATAGGAGCATACCTATTATTTACCCTTTGGTTCAGGCATAAAGAACATTGACTAATCCTATGTTTGGTTACTGATTCTGCGGTTAGGCTGAGAGGATATCGGCCCTCACTTTAGAGCTCTCACGTTCCCCTCACCTGAGGGCTAACATCTACACATCAGCACCCAAACGATAGAACTGAATTGGTGATTTTAGTCTGTCACTCCAAAATCTCCAATTCTATGCCCGATAGTAATATTTCCCTATTTATTTGCACCCAACTTCCAAGGGCTTTGACCTCCCTAAATCTTGGATGTAATCTTCACTTTATTTGTAAAACTCAATATATTTTAACAAATCAATTAGCTAGATTGAAAGTAAATTAAGATTGAAGTGAAAAAATCATCACAATTTCTTAAACATTTTCATTGCTTCACCAATTCAAATCACCATTTCACAAATCTCGAAACAAGGAGAAAGACATAGAAAACTACTCAGAACTCATGGAAAAAGTACAACAAAACTCAGAATTCATATATAAAATTAAAGCCATATAAATTATAACAAGTAAATAACTTATCTCTAAATTTCTCCCCAAGAACACTCCTTGAAGTTCCTTGAATCTCTTCCTTTCTTTACAACACACAGAATTCCTCTTCGAAGTAGCAAAGAGGAAGAAATCTCTCACTTTCCCTCCACTCTTACAATTGTGAATCTCTTCCTTTCTTTACAACACACAGAATTCGTCTTCGAAGTAGCAAGGAGGAAGAAATAATCTCTTCCTTTCTTTACAACACACAGAATTCCTCTTCAAAGTAGCAAGGGGGAAGAAATCTCAAATAAGTAAATACCACTTATCTCTAATTCCTCCACAAGCAAACTCCTCGAAGTTCCTCTGAACAATAATTAAATAACTTATCTCTAATTTCTCCCCAAGAACACTCCTCGAAGTTCCTCTGAATCTCTATTTCTTTAAAACACACAAAATTCCTCTTGGAAGTAGCAAGGAGGAAGAAATCTCTCACTTTCCCTCCACTCTTACAATCTTTTTCTTTACAGCACACAGAATTCCTCTAAAGCGGCAAGGAGGAAGAAATCTCTCACTTTCCCTCCACTTTTACAATCTCTCGAAGAATTCAAAACTCCTCGAAGTTCCTCTGAATCTCTTCCTTTCTTTACAACACACGGCAAGGAGGAAGAAATCTCTCACTTTCCCTCTACTCTTACAATCTCTCAAAGAATTCCTCACACTCCTCGAAGTTCCTCTGAATCTCTTCCTTTCTTTACAACACACAGAATTCCTCTTCAAAGTAGCAAGGTGGAAGAAATCTCTCACTTTCCCTCCACTCTTACAATTTCTCGAAGAATTTCTCACAGTTGCACGCTCTAGCAAGCTCTCTACACACTAATGGAACCTATCTAACCTCCAGGACTCCTCTATTTCAAAACCTTCTCTTTAAAGATGTGGATGAGTTTTCCCAAGAGTTGCTTACGCACCCCTCCAAAATCTTCTCTTTAAAGATGTGGATGAGTTTTCCCAAGAGTTTCTAATGCACCCCTCCAAAATCCGGCCTTATCCATTGTACAAGTACACATAAACGTCGATCTCGCCGTCGGCGGCCTTCTGGAGATTTTGTCCTGTAGCCTCGGGAAAAGCTCGCCGTCGGTGACATCGATGGCGCCGTCGGCGCCCTAGTGTAATTCTCCACATTTTGGTCCTTTTTGCTGCAAATTTGCTCCTTTTTGCATCTTTTTGCTCCATTGACCTTAATTCATCATTCCTGCAATAAAACATTAAAAATACCTTTCTTTAAAGTGCAATATCATTAAAAATAAGAAAGAGGTACGAAAATCTCAACATATTTACTTTGGTCAAAATCCCTCAAACTTAACTATTACTTGTCCTCAAATAATTTTAGTATTATATAAAAGTTATGATCTACTGTAGTAATATTTTAATTCAGAAGTACTATAAGTTTAATTTAGATAAATATCATAGTTAGATTTTCAGAAAAAAATTCAAGTAATTGAATTAACTCTGTAGCAATTAGATTATCTAGTCATCGAGTTTTAAGAGTTCTAGTTTTCTATTTATTTCAAGAATGACTATAGATTGCAATATTAAGTCACTTAGAATATCCAAAAGATAAGAACTTCATGAGAACTCTATTAGTAAAACGATCTATTCCATAAATATAAGTTCA
>JXCR01100185.1:94642-106540 GCA_002079205.1 Phalaenopsis hybrid cultivar
CCTATGCTGACACTGCAACAATAAAGGAAATTCATTCATGATGCGAAAGCATATTTTTGGGATGTGTCTTATTTATATAAACAATGTAAGGATCTTATTATGAGGAGATGTGCACCTTATGAAGAAACTGATCTAATCATTCAGAAATGTCATGATTCTGAATTTGGAGGACATTTTTAGATTGATAAAACTATTTTTAAAATTTTACAGGCTTGATTTTATTGGCCTACTATCTTTAGAGATGTTTATAGATACATAAAAACTTGTGATCAATGTCAACAAGTAGCAATATATCTAGAAGAAATGAAATACCTCTGAATTTCATGTTAGAAGTTGAAAGCTTTGATGTTTGGGGATTGGATTTCATGGGACCATTTATTCCTTCATTTGGTAACTTATATATATTAATTACAGTAGACTACGTTTGAAAGTGGATTGAAGCACAAGCTTTACCTCGTTGTGATGTTAAAAGTGTTTCAAGATTTTTAATTACGTTTCTATGGAACCATTTATTCCTTCATTTGAAAACTTATATATATTAATTGCAGTAGACTATGTTTCTAAGTGGGATTGAAGCACAAGAGAACTTATATATATTAATTGCAGTAGACTACGTTTCTAAGTGGATTGAAGCACAAGATTTACCCTCGGAACTTGTATATATTAATTGCAGTAGACTACGTCTCTAAGTGGATTGAAGCACAAGCTTTACCTCGCTGGTGGCGCTAAACCCTTCATATGGGAACTTATACATATTAGTTGCGGTAGACTATGTTTCAAAGTGGATTGAAGCACAAGATTTACCTCGTTGTGACGCTAAAAGTGTTCGAGATTTTTAATAAAAAATATTTTCACTAGATACGGAATGCCTAGAATGATTATCACTGACGGAGGTACGTTTCTATGGAACCATTTATTCCTTCATTTGAAAACTTATATATATTAATTGCAGTAGACTATGTTTCTAAGTGGGATTGAAGCACAAGAGAACTTATATATATTAATTGCAGTAGACTACGTTTCTAAGTGGATTGAAGCACAAGATTTACCCTCGGAACTTGTATATATTAATTGCAGTAGACTACGTCTCTAAGTGGATTGAAGCACAAGCTTTACCTCGCTGGTGGCGCTAAACCCTTCATATGGGAACTTATACATATTAGTTGCGGTAGACTATGTTTCAAAGTGGATTGAAGCACAAGATTTACCTCGTTGTGACGCTAAAAGTGTTCGAGATTTTTAATAAAAAATATTTTCACTAGATACGGAATGCCTAGAATGATTATCACTGACGGAGGTTAATGAAAAATATTTTACTAGATACGGAATGCCTAGGATGATTATTACTGATGGAGGATCCGAAATATTTTCACTAGATACATAATGCCTAGAATGATTATCACTGATGGAGGATCCCATTTTTAGGAATAAATACATTCAGAGATTAGAAGAAAAATTTAATATTATTCATAGAATCTCTACTACCTATCACCCTCAAACCAGTAGGGTAGCTGAAGTTTCTAATAGAGAGATTAAACAAATACTTGAGAAGACTGTAAACCCTAGTAGAGTAGATTGGTCCACTAGACTGGATACAACATTATGGGCTTACATGGCTGCTTATAAAACTCTTATTAGAATGACTCCTTACAGACTGATTTTTGGAAAGACTTGTCACTTACCAGTAGAATTGGAGCATAAATCATAATTTGAGAGATGCTGGTAAGAAGAGATTGTTACAATTAAATGAATTAGAAGAATTAAGAAATAAATCTGATGATAACAACAGAATTTATAAGGAGAAACTAAAGTTATGACATGATTGAAAGATTAACCAGAAGAAATTTGAACAAAGACAAAAAGTTTTACTTTATAATACTAGGCTGAAGTTATTTCCTGGGAAATTAAAATCTTGTTGGTTAGGATCTTTTACTGTGACTCCAGTTTATACTTACAGAGCTGTTGAGATTAAAGATCAAAAGACTAGAAATAGATTTAAAGTAAATGTACATAAATTAAAACTGTATTTTGAGGGTAAAAGACCAAATTTTAAAGAGTTTTTAATGATTAGTCAACCTGAATAACACCTGAATAGGTCGGGCTGACGACGTTAAACCAAGCGCTTTATGGGAGGCAACTCATAGTTATCTTTACTTTTACTGTGATTATAGTAGTTTTTATTTGAAATTATCATTAGTTTGTGATAGTATTGAGCTCTACTACTCTTATTTACCCTTGAATCATCATAAAAATTGGATCTATAGAGAAAAATTGGAACGCATTCTGGCCAGAGCAAACTGTGCGATTTTTGCCTTGGGCGCCAATGGCGGATTTTTCCTGAGAGTCCAGGCAATTAATTACAGAAGGCTCACCGACGACGCTCTCGACCCTGCCAATGACGAGACCGGCGAGATGACAGTTTTTGGAGTTTGAATGGTGGTTTTGGGGAGGGAGTTACCACTTTTAAACTCTCAAATTTGATTCCTAAGTTCATATTTTCCCTAAAAATGAAGTGAAACTCCACCAAATTCATTCCTATGGCATTCAATTCTCCTGATAATCCCAGAATGCGAGTGTTCAATCGGAGAAAATTTATTAGTGCGGAAGCGCAGCGAATCTTCAACAAGGTACTGACGAAGAAAAGATTGATCAAGGAATGAGGATTTGTAAATCACGGATTGAATAACCCCTCTACGATAATTGAAGTGATGATAGTGCGGTGAAGATGGGAAGTGTTGTGCTATACTACCACTGTCGTGGTTGTTTCTGTGGTAAAGGAATTTTATGCAATTTTGCATGGAATCAACCAGGGGCTCGTTTATGTGCAACATAGATGGATAACTTTCACTCCTGCATGGATCAATGAATTCTACATGATCGAGAACATTCCTGTCTATCATTTTTCCAACTTTGTTCTGACAAGAAACCAGATGAATGAGATTTACCAATATTTAACGGACGAAACTGAATACTGAGAAATGAGAGAAAACGTGTAAGTTAGTTTTTCTACGACACTCCTAAATCCCATTTCAAAACACTTGTACTTATTCATTTCTGCAAAACTGTTACCGACAATGAAGATCGGTAAAGTTTCTAAAGAAAGTGCTATTCTGAATTACTGCATCCAAATGGGACTGTCGATCGATATTGGATCAATAATTGTCAAGTCAGTTTTGGGCCTGATCGTTCATAGATCAACTTATAGGCTTGGACACCCTTTCACAATTTTCTCACTTTGCAGTCAGTTCCAAGTATCCTACAAAAATTAGGAAAAGGTACTTCTACCGTGGAAGCCTTTGGACCCAACTAAGAGATTCCCAGCTTTTGAAGATGAAAATGACACGAATATTATGGTAGATCAGACGTCTCATAATTCACTGCAGATTCAACCCTTAGTTCCTGACAAGACTCTGGTGATCCTGCGCAGAATCAAGAAATTGGAGAAGGAGGTACAAAATGTCATGAATGTAATTAATAATATCTCTGATTTCTTTGATTAGACTGGAGGATGAAAGAACATTTTGAGCACTCTGGACATTTATAAGATAGTCTGATATGGCTGATGAAGAGGATGAAATTGATAAAAGAGGATTCTACTGAAGAATTTCCATACTACCCCTTTTATAACCTCTTCGTTCATGTGCAATCAATGGGTGATCTCAGAGAAGAATCTAGTACTGAATCTGAAGAATAGTAGNAAAATTTGGAAATTGTTAGAAAATCAAATTATATATCCTATTTCAGATAGTGCGTAGGTAAGTCCAACTCATTGTGTTACTAAGGAAGGAGGAGTGGCTGTTGAAACAAAAGAAAATAATGAATTAATACCTATTAGACAAGTTACTGGTGGGGTATTTGCATTGATTATATAAAATTAGACACTGCCACCAAAAAAGATCACTTCCTTTTACCCTTTTTAGATCAAATAGTATATGGACTTGTTGGGCACAAATTTTTTTGTTTTTTAGATGGATATACCGGTTACCATCAAATTCCTATTGCTCCCGAGGATCAATAAAAGACAACATTTACTAGTCATTTTGGAACTTTTATTTTTCGAAGAATGCCTTTCGGATTATGTAATGCACCTACAACATTCCAGAGATGTATGATGTCTATATTTAGTAAATTAATTGATGATGGATTGGAAGTATTTATGGATAATTTCTCTATATTTGGAACGTCATTTGAAGCATGCCTAAATTACCTTGAAAAAGTTTTGGAGTTATGCGAAAGAACTTGTTTAGTTCTAAATTGGGAGAAATGTCAATTTGTGATTGCAGGAGGAATTGTATTAGGGCATAAAATTTTGGAAGATGGTATGGAAGCAGACCCTGCAAAAATTCNAGAGGATCACATTTTAGAAATAAATACATTCACAGATTGGCAGAAAATTTTAATATTACTCGTAGAATCTCTACTGCCTATCATCCTCAAACTAGTGGGTTAGCTGATGTTTCTAATAGAGAGATCAAACAAATACTTGGAAAGACTGTAAACCATAGTAGAATAGATTGGTCCACTAGATTGGATAATACATTATGGGCTTACAGGACTGCTTATAAAACTCCTATTGGAATGTCTCCTTACAGACTGATTTTTGGAAAGACTTGTCACTTGCCAGTAGAATTGGAGCATAAAACATATTGGACGATTAAAGAATTCAATTATAATTTGAAAGATGCTGGTAAAAAGAGATTGTTACAATTAAATGAGTTAGAAGAATTAAGAAATGAATCTTATGATAACGACAGAATTTATAAGGTGAAACTAAAGTTATGATTTAAGAAATGAGTCTTATGATAATGACAAAATTTATAAAGAAAAGTTAAAGTTATGGCATGATCAGAAGATTAACCAAAAGAACTTTGAACCAGGACAATAAGTTTTACTTTACAACACTAGGTTTAAGTTATTTCCTGGGAAATTGAAGTCTCGTTGGTTAGGGCCCTTTACTGTGACTCAATTTTATACATACGGAGCTGTTGAAATTGAAGATCAAAAGATAGGAAATAGATTTAGAGTAAATGGACACAGATTAAAACTATATTATGAGGGTAAAAGACCAAATTTTAAAGAGGTTTTAATGATCAGTCAACCTGAATGACCTTGAACAGGTCGAGCTGATGAAGTTAAAACCAGCGCTTTATGGGAGGTCGACCTGAATAACACCTGAATAGGTCGGGCTGACGACGTTAAACCAAGCACTTTATGGGAGGCAACCCTTATCTTTACTTTTATCATGATTATAGTAGTTTTTATTTGAAAATATCGCTAGTTTGTGGTAGTATTAAGCTCTACTACTCTTATTTACCCATGAAACATCTTAAAATTGGATCCATGAAGAAAAATTGGAATGCATTCGGACCAGAGCGAAACTATACAAATTTTTCCTTGGGCGCCGACGCCGCCGAAGGTGGGTTTTTCCCGAGAGTCCAGACAAAATTAATACAGAAGCTCGCCGACGGCACCATCGACTCCGCCGACAGCGAGACCGGTGAATTGACAATTATGCGAGTTCAAATGGTGGTTTTTGGCGGTTTTTGAGCGGGAATTGTCTTTTTAAACTCAAAAATTCAAGTTCTAGTTCATATTTTCCCTCCCAAAATAAAGTGAAACTCTACCAATTTCATTCCTATGACGTCTGATTCCCCTGATAATCCCAGAATGTGAGTTTTCAATTGGCGAAAGTTTATTAGTGTTGAAGCGCAACGAATCTTCAACAAGTTGCTGACGAAGCAAAAATTGATCAAAGAACAAGGATTCGTGAATCACGGATTGAATAATCCCGTGACGGATATTGAAGAAATGATAGTGCGGCGAAGATGGGAAGTGCTGTGCTACACTACTGCTTCGTGGTGGTTCCTGTGGTAAAAGAATTTTATGCAAATTTACATGGAATCAACCAAGGAGGTTTTTATGTGCGAGGAAGATGGATCACTTTCACTCATGCACGGATCAACTAATTATATATGATAGAGAATGTTCCTGTCTGCCACTATTCCAATTTCGTCCCAACGAGAAACCAGATGAGTGAGATTTACCAATATTTAATGGACGAAACTGATGACTGGGAAACAAGAGAAAACGGTTATGTTAGTTTTTCTGCAACACTTCTGAATCCCGTTTCAAAACATTGGCACTTTTTCATTTCTGCGAAACTATTACCGACAATGAAGATCGGTAAAGTTTCTAAAGAAAGTGCCATTTTGAATTACTGCATCCAAAGGGGACTGCCGATCGACATTGGATCTATAATTGTGAAGTCGGTTTTGGGCCTGATCGTTCATGGATCAACTTATGGGCTTGGACACCCCTCCACAATTTTCTCACTTTGCAGTCAGTTCCAAGTGTCCTATGAAAATTGGGAAAAGGTACTGCTATCTTGGAAGCCTTTGGATCCAACTGAAAGATTCCCAGTTTTTGAAGATGAAAATGACATGGCCATTATAGTAGATCAATCATCTCAGAAATCACTGCCAGTTCAACCCTTAATTCCTGACAAGTCTTTGGTGATCCTGCGCCGAATCAGGAAATTGGAAAAAAAGGTACAAAATTTCATGAATGCGATTAATAATATCTCTAATTTCTTTGATCATCTGGACTGGAGGATGAAAGAACATTTTGAGCACTCTGGACATTTAAAAGATAGTTTGATACGACTGATGAGGAGGATGAAATTCATTGAGGAGGAATCTACTAAAGAATTTCCATTCCGACCCTTCTACAACCTCTTCGTTCATGTGAAATCAATGGGTGATCTCAGAGGAGAATCGAGTACCGAGTTTGAGGATTAATAGATTTATATCACTACTTATCTGTCTATCTATGTATTTTGATTTGAACTTTATATTTTCTTTGCTTTAGAATTATGCTTTTAGNGGAACACTATGTAGAGGACCCAAAATGGAGTTTCCTTTGGTCCATGGCTTATTGGTGATGATTGGTACCTCAACTCTACCAAAATACCCATCTTGGCCTTTTACCTCTAAGACACCCTCAAAATTACCAAAATACCCCTCTTTGACCCAAAATCCCAAAAATTCCAAAAATTCCCAAAAAAATCCAATAAATCCCAAATATTTCCAATTTAATTTCTCTCAACTACCACATAACCTGATTTGGCTAATTTGACCAGCTTTTAACAAAATCCCCAAATTGCCCTTTAAAGACCCACAACTCCCCAAATCCAACTCAAATGTCCATAAATTTGATCTCAATTGAGCCCAATTCCAATCATAAACTAAAATTCACTTTTTATATGACCAAACTAAACCAAATCCAAGCTTAATTGGCCCATGATTTGAGACCAATTTTGATTTGGGTCAAAACCCTAATTTTGACCATCTGACTTAATCTCACCCAATTGAACCCATTTCCTAGTCAATTGGCCTCAATTAATATTGAAAAATCTTTACAACATTCCTGCACATCAAAATCAGCTATCAATTGTCCTTGGTGAAGCCTCAAATCTATTTGATTTTGGCCTAAATCCAAAATTCCCAAATTTAGCTCAAAATTGGCTGTCCTTAAATTTCACCCAATTGATTGCCTTAACCTCCAAATTGGCATCCAATTCATGTTGAAAACTCAACCCAAATTTTGCCCAATTGATTGCCTTAACCTCCAAATTGGCATCCAATTCATGTTGAAAACTCTTCATGAGGCCCATATTGACCATTTAAAACAATCAATTTGGACTTAGCCCAAGGCTAACCCATGCTAGACCCTAAATTTCACCTAATTGATTGCCTTAACCTCCAAATTGGCATCCAATTCATGTTGAAAACTCTTCATGAGGTCCCAACTATTTACAATAATCAATTTGTACTTAGCCCAAGGCTAACCCAAGCTAGACCCAAGCCTAGACTGTTTGCCTTAACCTCCAAATTGGCATCCAATTCATGTTGAAAACTCTTCATGAGGTCCCTATTGGATTGCTTTAACCTCCAAATTGGCATCCAATTCATGTTGAAAACTCTCAAATTTCACCCAATTGATTGCCTTAACCTCCAAATTGTCATCCAATTCATGTTCAAAACTCTTCATGAGGTCCCTATTGACCATTTATAATAATCAATTTGGACTTAGCTCAAGGCTAACCCAAGCTAGCCCCAAGCCTAGCCCAACATGACCTAACCCAAGCTAGACCCAAGCCTAGCCCAACATGACCAAATTGATTAAAGTTCAAAATTCCCTAAAATTGACCTTTCAATTGAACTCAAAACCATTTCCATCCTTCACCAAAGTTTCAAATTGACCCCCCAATTGGACTCAAAACCACTTCCATCCTCCACCAAAGTTGTTCCTTAGTCCAAGGCTAACCCAAGCTAGACCCAAGCCTAGCCCAACATGACCAAATTGATTAAAGTTCAAAGCTTAAGGCTAACCCAAGCTAGACCCAACCATGGCTAACCCAAGCTAGACCCAAGCCTAGCCCAACATGACCAAATTGATTAAAGTTCAAAATTTCTTTAAATTGACCTTTCAATTGAACTCAAAACCATTTCCATCCTACACAAAAGTTGTTCCTTGTGATCATATACACCAAATGAAACAATTATTTAAGCCAATTGACTTGGCTAACCTAGCACAAATCCAAGCTGTGGTTATTTGCACCCACTTGGACCCATACACTAAATATGACCTAACCACCTTAAAGCCACCAAATTAACTCCACCATNGCCTAGTGGCTGGAAAAGCCCAAAACTAAGAGCCACCCCCATGGCATCTCACCCAAATCAAACCTAGAGGCAAGCTCATCCAAATCAAACTATGGAGCTCCCTTGCCCTCCACCTAAGCACCACATTACACCTCCTAATTGGCCAAGACAGCCATCATAACCCCATTTTTATAAAAGGCCACCTCCATGGCCATTGATCTAAGTGTTGAAAATTTCTTAGAGAGACCTCTCCAAACTTCACACAGAGCTTCCCTAAGATCCCCTCAGTGCATTCCAACCATTTTTCCTCACCCATTCCCCTTGCCGGAGCCCAATTTTAAGCTTGAAACCCTGCCGGAAACCAGGACAGAGCCCAATACACCTCCACACTACACCAAACTCTAATTGCTTGTGCCCACACCTTCATAAGAGTGAAAGAAGCCAGAGCCCCATCAAATCCCCCTTCCACAGAGCCTCTACCACAGCTTTAGACCAACACCTGAAAACGAGCTTGGTCGAATTCACACCTAGACTTCACACCAAGGCCAGGATCAACACCTGAAATCGAGCTTGGTTGAATTCATACCTAGGCTTTACACCAAGACCAGGGACTCATCTAGCCTCCTTAAACCCCAAAATAACGCCGAAAGCTTCTGACGACTCCGCTGGGGACAAGCTTTTCTCTCAATACAAATCAAGAAATATTATCTTCACACATCGTTAATATGTCCATGTCCCCCTTGGACCAAATTACCCTTCTTCCATTGGCATACTTTACCCATATTTGTATTGGGAAAGTACTGCTAACTCCTTGGACTTCAAGACTAGCTGTTCAACCATCTTCGAACAGAGGGGTTCAGAAGGCCATTAAGGACTTTTTAAATTGTTATGTGGGGTCGGACCCCCAATAGGTGTGTTGGTGGATTAACTCCACCTGGGCATTTTCTGCCACGAATTGGGTCCCGCACTGGGTCCTAAACTTTCTCACAACTCCTTTCCACATTTGGTTTGATACTTTGCGAATTGAACCAACTCATGTTGTGTTGCGCGCACTTTGAAACATTAATTTAATTTTACACCCTTTTAAATAAAGATATTAAAATTACCTGTAAATTAAGACCCGCCTGGTCTATAGATTAACCTCTATTTCTTTAGTGCTTGCACTAAAGATTACAAGGTTTTTGGCCATATAGCTGACCCTAAAACTTTCTATTTTAAAGCCTGCTGCGATGGCTTACCCAACGCTAACCTTTTCTTGCAACCTGCCGACGGACCGCAACGCCCGTAACGTCGCTCCCACCATCAAGTTCGGAGCTAGATTTGAAAACCTCGAGGTTATCCTCGGGAAAGCCCCGTTCGTGGTAATGAAGATCGCTACCCCGAAAGTTCAAGAGCCATCTGCAGAATTCAGTTTGAGTTGCCTTCAAGACTTTCCTGCCGGTAAGAAGGCTAAAGCTGTCGTCATCAGGCCTACTATCCTCGCTGCTGTTAAGGGGAAGGAAGTGATGATTGTCGAAGATTCGACTGAAGGATTAACTGTTCCATCACTTGTGTTTGAAATCGGGCCAAGCTCAAGGACAGTACCACTGACCTGAACTCAAAGGAGGAACCACAATAGGAGAGTTCGGAGGGCCATCACAGCCCAGACTCTTGAGAACACACCTGATGACGAGGAGCCTCGTCAAATTGAAGAGGTATTACCAGAAGTTTACCCACTCCTACGAGGAAGTAGATTCCATCCTCTGACAGATACTGGTGGATACCAGAGTATCTGGAAGATTGCTGTTGCATTACCATCACCTCATGGACATGGTCAGAAGGGAAAGAAATTCACCCCCATCACCTGAGTTAGTGCAGTCTTCAAAAGGCATGCTATTAAAGAAGGATGTTCTGTTAGTGAACTACTTAGACGAGTGGGACATGCGATTTCCCCTCATATGAAGAATGAAATTTTGAAGGATATTAAGTCCGCTAGAAAGTCTCATAGGTCGACTATAGAGTCACCTACCCGTGTTCCCGTTTGGCTCCGTTTGGGAAACCAAGTCGATACTGTTATGGTCACCACCGATCATACCACCACCAGAACCACAGGTCTTCGGCCGATTAAGTCAAGACTGGGTCCGAGAGGTTCACCCGTTATTTCTACAATTGTGGAAAGAAAGACAAGACGGTTACCTGACACTGTAGCCGGTCTACACCACGGGGAGCATACCTTCCCTCGACATACCAATGTCTCTACTGGGACGCCCCATCCTGAGGCATCATCATTGGAAAAGAAGAAGGTATGGGTACCTAAGGTAGCTGCACCGATACAGTTCAGTGAACCTATAAAACAAGAAGAAGAACCAGTGCCTGAGATATCTGACATCGTCGCGATAATAGCCAGTGAGATGGAGGAACAAGTTGAGGATTTCCATCAAGGTCCTCTAGATCTTAAAGCAATCAAGGAATTGATAATTGAAGAGAAGGTTGAGAAACTCTGGATTGAGATTTCTGAGTTAGCACGAGAACACGGAGTTTCTGTCAATAGTGACAACGTGGATTTTGATTACAGTGATTACTTGGAGGAAGATTTCATGGATGTCCATGTAATCGAAACCAGAGCTACCACATCTGTGCGTGAGACTCAACCTCACACGGAAGAGAACGCCGTAGACGAGCTGCGTAGAGTTATCCTCCTCAGGGATGAGCAAGTTGTTCTACTCGAGAAAAGAATAGAAGAGATGACTGCAGCATAGATTGTCAGGGATCGCTTTCGAATGGTACGCTGACCTGCCCAACGAGTCAGTTAAAATGTTTTCTGAGTTGGAACAGTTATTTGTGAAAAGATTTGCTGGGGCGCAGCATCATGTGTCTATTGGAGAACTCATGATGGAGAAGNCAGACTAAAATCGCCAATTCGGTCATATTGTTTGGGTGCTGAAGTGTAGATGTTAGCCCTAAGGTGAGGGGAACGTGGGAGCTCCGAAGTGAGAGCCGGTATCCTCCCAGCCTAACCTCAGATTCAGTAAACAAGCATAGGATTAGTCAATGTTCTTTATGTCTGGACCAAAGGGTAAAGAATATGTATGCTCCTATTTGACACAATATAAATTGAACTAATTCATTTTATCCATTCACTATAATTTCTTGACAAGGAGAAGAATGCTTTCTTATATATTGAATATCACAATTAAACCCTACTTAATATCATTAGTTATTTATTAGTTATTAAAATTATCTATTTATTTCAATT
>JXCR01100185.1:123245-153390 GCA_002079205.1 Phalaenopsis hybrid cultivar
GGAACATCATTTGACGCATGCTTAATTTATCTTTAAAAAGTTTTAGAGTTATGCGAAAGAACTAATTTAATTTTAAATTTGGAGAAATGTCAATTTATGGTTGTAGGAGGAATTGTGTTAGGGCATAAAATTTCAGAAAATGGTATGGAAACTGACCCTGCAAAAATCTAAGTTATATTTAAACTAACACCTCCTACTAGTGTAAGAGAAGTTAGAAGTTTTCTGGTACATGTTGGTTTTTACAGGCATTTTATTAAAGATTTCTCAAAAGTTACTAAACCTATATGCCAACCTTTAGAAAAGGACAAGAATTTGAGTTTACTGAAAGCTATTTAAATGCCTTCAAATTATTAAAAGAAAAATTAATCATGCCCTCTATTATAGTTTCACCTAACTGGGAGAAACCATTTGAACTGATGTGTGATGCTACTGATTATGCTATTGGAGGTGTCCTTAGACAAAGGTATGAAAAAATTTTTAAGGTGATATACTACGCTAGTAAAACTCTTAATGATGCTGTCCTTGGGCAAAGGTATGAAAAGATTTTTAAGGTGATATACTACGCTAGTAAAACTCTTAATGATGCTCAGATTAACTATACTGTTACTGAAAAATAGCTACTAGTGATCGTATATGCTTTAGATAAATTTTGATCTTATTTAATTGGAGCTAAATGTGTTGTGCACACTGATCACTCAGCTATTAAATATCTGATGCAAAAGAAAGATGCCAAACCAAGGTTGATTAGATGGATATTATTGATGCAAGAATTTGATCTTGTAGTTATTGATAGAAAGGGAACTGATAATCAAATTGCTGATCATTTGTCAAGATTAGAAAACCATGAATTATNAATAGAGACATTAAACAAATGCTTGAAAAGACTGTGAACCCTAGTAGAATAGATTGGTCCACTATATTGGATATAGCATTATAGTTAAAAAGATTGAAGTATTTATTGATGATGTTTTAGTGTTTGGAACTTCATTTGATTCATGTTTAAAACATTTATCAAAAGTTCTTAAGCATTGTGAAGAAACAAATTTAGTCCTTAATTGGGAAAAATGTCAATTTATGGTAGAAGGAGGAATTATATCAGGATATGAAATATCAGAAAATGGTATGGAAGTAGATCCTGCTAAAATTCAAGTGATCACTAATTTACCCTATCCAACAAATATAAAGAAAATTAGGAGATTTTTAGGACATGCTGGATTCTACAGGCGATATATTAAAGAATTTTCAAAAATTGCTAAGCCTTGATGCCATTTACTGAAGAAAGATGTAATTTTCAATTTTGATGAGGAATCCCTAAAAGCTTTTGAGTTATTAAAATAAAAATTAGTCACTACACCAATTATAGTTTCACCAAATTGGGGAAAACCTTTTGAATTGATGTGTGATGCTAAAGATTATGCTATTGGAGTTGTTTTAGGATAAAAATATGATAAAATTTTCAAAGTAATTTACTGTGCTAGTAAAACTCTTAATGAAATTCAAATTAATTATACCACCACTAAAAAAGAGTTATTAGCAATAGTATATGCCTTTGATAAATTTTAATTATATTTAATTGGAACTCATTGTATAGTGCATACAGATCATTTTGCTATTAAGTACTAAATAAAAAAGAACGATGCTAAACCTAGACTTATAAGATGGATTCTTCTTTTGCATGAATTTGATTTTGAAATAGTAGGTCGAAAGGGGATTGAAAATCAAATTGTTGATCATTTGTTCAGGCTTTAATTAGAAAAACCACTCTGTTTTGAAAAAGAAATTAATGAACATTTTCCAGATGAAAAATTATTCAATATTAATGAGTGGCATGTTCCATGGTAGGCCGACATTGTAAACTTTCTTGTTAGTGATATTATACCCTATGGAATGACATACCAACATAAGAGAAAATTTATTTCTGAAGCTAAGACTTATTTTTGAGATGAACCATTTTTATAAAATTAAGTAAAGGATCTAGTTATTCGAAGATGTGTCCATTAGAAGAAACTTATGAATTATCCAAAAATGTCATAATTCTGATTTTAGGGGACATTTTAGTGTTGATAAAATAACATACAAAATTTTACAATCTAGACTCTATTGGACTACTATTTTTAGAGATGTTAATGAATGTATCAAAACTTGTGATAGATGTTAACGAGTAGGCAATATTTCTAAAAGAAATGAGATGCCCCTCAATAATATGCTAGAAGTTGAAATATTTGATGTTTGGAGATTAGATTTCATGGGACCATATATACCATCTTTTGAAAATTTATATATATTGTTAGCATTGGACTATGTATCCAAATGGATAGAAGCTATTGCTTTACCTCAATGTGAAGCTCAAAGTCTTGCAAAATTTTTGAAAATGAACATATTATGTAGATTTGGGATGCTGAGAGTTATCATAACTGATGGAGGAAGTCATTTTAGAAATGTCATAATGGAGAAGTTATTAAAGAAATGTCATATAAATCATGGAATTGTTACTGCTTATCATCCTCATACAAGTGGTTTGGCTGAATTATCCAATCAAAAAATTAAAAGAATTATGGAAAAATCTGTAAATCCAACAAAATGGATTGGCCAATCAAATTTGACTATGCTTTGTGGGTTTATAGGACTGCATATAGAACTCCTATAAGAATGTCCTCATAAAGACTAATATTTAGGAAAGCTTGTCACTTATCAGTTGAACTTGAGCATAAAGCATATTGGGCAATTACAGAGTTCAATTATAATTTGAAAGATGTTGGTGACAAAAAAATATTGCAATTAAATGAGCTTTAAGAGATAAGGAATGAATCTTATGAAAGTGCTAAAATTTATAAAGAAAAGATGAAGAAGTGGTATGATCAAAGGATTCTTACTAAAAATTTTCAGTAAGGGCAACAAGTTTTGCTATATAATGCAAGGTTAAGATTATTTCCGGGGAAACTTAGGTCCAGGTGGATGGGCCCATTTGTTGTGATAAAAGTTTATCCTTATGGAGCTGTGGATATTAATGAATTAATAAAGTGTTTAAAGTGAATGGTCATAGACTAAAACCTTATTTTGTATGGGATCAACATAAATTTAATGAAGGAATGATGTTGGGTCAACCAGAATAAGCACTAGTTACATTGGGCTAACGACGTAAAACAAAGTACTTTGTGGGAAGGTACCCATATTATCATTTGTTTTTTCTTTGATTGTTGTTTGTGTGTGATTTAGAAAATTGAGGTAGTATTTTTGAGACTATTATGTGTTAGTATTGATTTTAAGACTTTATTTAGTAACCTAGGACATGTTAGAATGAGAATTTAGACATTTAGTTGACTGATGAAAAATAGTGCACTGGCGCTTAAGAGCTAATATTCGGCGCTTAAGCATGACAGTTAAAAAATATGTGCTAAATTAAGATTCTAGAAGGTTTAACCACCAATTGGTTTGTAAAAACGTGCCAAGGAAGTTTCATGATGTGTCTAGAAGTTACTAGAGGGATTTAGGCCTATAAATAGAAGGGTTTAGTGAAGGAACTTCGCCCCAGATCATTTTCAACCCTAAAGTCTGAGAGAGAGAGATTTTGAGAAGATGCCTTCATGGGAGATAGATTTGAAGAAGAAGGAAGAGACCATGAGGAAGAGATTCATTAGTAAAAGGGCACAAGAGATGTATAATGGTTTCTTAGCCATTAGTATCGAAGGAATATCAGAAAAGATCAATAAAATTGAGACTACCATGGCTTTTCTTGAAACCAAGGTAATTGAGATTCATGCACATCTTGAGCACATTGGATGGTAATTGAAAATGCAATTTAGCCATACTAGTTATATAGAGGAAGCAGATAAGGAGATGTTTCTTAAGCAGAAATGGATTGAAGAAGATAATATCATAGCTCGTCACCACCGTCCATTTTATCAACTTTATATTTTGATTGCCTCAGGAGAGACTAATGAAAGACTGGAGTTTGTCCCATCAAATGAAGAATTGAATTAAGTTTGATGTCGGGGTTTGTTTGTTAGGAGTCATTGTGTTTATGTGTTAATGTTTAAGTCTTGTTTTTAGTTTTTATGCTTTTATGTGTTTAATTGTGAATGTTTGTAAAGTGTTCATGTTTAGAAAATTTTCTCATCCGAGACTATTTTGGAGTGAGAATTAAGAGTTACATGTATTTGTAATAGTTTGTGAATGAATAGACGTTTGCTTGTATGAAAATTATTGTTATTTTTAGCCTCAAATTGAATTGAGTTATGTAGAGAATTTTGACAAAGAGGAGAGTTAAAGGAGATGAAATTAGTCATTTAAGTGTTATGAGACCATTTAGGAGTGGTATAATTAGGCAAATAGTGCATTTTACTTAAATTTAAAAATCTCAAAAATTGTGCACTCGCGCGTAAGCGCCACATTCTCGCGCTTAAGCGTGATGTATTCCAAGAGGTAGGCACCTAAGCGCCACTTATCCGCACTTAAGCGTCAGTTTACGAAAATCGGTTCACGAATGGTTAAAAGTGAAAAATTAACCCAAAATTGCCATTTTTCACCCTCCTGTCACCTTCAACCTCTCAAAATTGCAATTTTGGAGAACTAGGGCACACTATTAAGTGAATATTTCTTGGTGGAACTAAGAAAAATTTGCTAGATTCAAATTTCTTAAGGTAAGAGTTTTACTTCTATGTAAAAATTTTAGATTTTCACCATGTATTTTGAGTACATTTGGAAGAATTAAAAAATTCACTATTCATGGTGAGAAACGAGGAAAAATCTATGAAAATTGTATAAGAAGTGTAGTTTATGCTTTAGAAGTTTAGTTTAATAGTTTAGACTTGATTTTTGAAGTTATTTTTGGAATTTTATAAAATTGTAAAACGACACCAAGAATGAAGAGGAGTAAAGGAAACAGCCCTTTTGATTCGAGCAAATTTGTGAGTTTGAAGGCCCAAGATAGGTACAGTGATGCATTGCAATCACAAAAGCTTATCCATGAGCATTATTTTAAGAATCCAGGTGGATCTGTGGAAGATCTGATCGTTCACCGACAGTGGGAACGATTCTGTTGTTTTTCTATTGTTGTCGTTGTTTCTTTTGTTAGGGAGTTCTATGCAAACCTCCCTGAAGTTGAAGATGATAGAGTCATGGTTCGAGGAAAGTTGGTACCTTTTTCACAGGAGGTAATCAATTTGTTCTACCATTTGCCACCAGATACTTTATGTTTTTATATGAATTATAGTCCAGCTGAGATGGAGCTAACTGAGATTATTTCTTATTTGACTGTTTGAAGAGGACTCTGGAAAATCACTAATGAGAGGAGAGTCAATTTTTCTACGTCAAAGTTATAGGCACCTTCAAAGGCATGACACTATTTTATTTCTGCTCGTTTGCTACCAACAAATCATCTCAGTGAACTTACAAGAGAGAGAGAGAGAGAGAGCAACATTGAATTATTGTATCCATGAAGGAAAGCTCATCAACATAGGAGCTTTGATATATCAAACTATCATCTGTTCTCGTACTACCGTTACTACTGCAGGTTTAGGATTTGCTTCCTTGATCTTTTCATTATGTGAGTAGGCTGGAGTGAGATATGATAGCTGGGAGGAAGTATTGTTGCATTTAAAGCCAATTACTAGTATAAATGTGAAGTCATATTCAGAGCATTCTATTTTTGGCTGGAGAAGAGGATTTTCAAGAAGCTATGGAATGGAAACATCTGTTGCTTCTACATCTAAACCATCTACCTCTCGTGCTTCTACTTCTAGAGGTGAGTCTACTGAGACCCAAGATCAATTATTATAGAGGACGATGGACAATATCAACTATATCGTCGATAAGGTAAGAAATTTAGAAAGCTTTGTAGATCATATTGATAGGTATAATAGAAAAAAAAGTGATTATGAAGAGAAATTTCATTCATCTCTGGAAAAACTCATTAGGGGTAACTAATGAGTGCAATTTCCTCCATATCTTAGATACCCTGATTATGAGTCTACAAATGTCTGAAATAGGGGTGATTCTGAAGATGATGAAGAGGATGACTGAATTATTTTTATGTTTGTAATATGTTTTAGACTATGTGTTTTGGACTTGAGACTTGTGATGTGTTGTTTATTTTCATGTTTGAACTTGAGACATGTGATGTGATGTGTTTTTATGCTTTGGACTTAAGACATGTATGTTTGTGTATTAGTTTAGATTTTATGATGTATGAGACTGTTATTTTGTTTAATTATGTTGTGATGTTGTGTTTTGTTAGTAGTTTGTTTTAAAATTCTAGGGTATTAATTGTTGTTGTGTGTTGTTGTTGTGTGTTGATTATTGTGTTAGTTAGTTAGAATTAAACTTATTTCTATGTCTTTCGAAAAGTTAAAAATCTTGCTAACTTTAGTTTTAAAATTTTAAACTCAAAAAACTGCTACTATGTATTTTTCTTTGATCATGTTAGTGTGTTTATTTTTATGTTGAGACTGAAAATCAAAGTCAGTTTGTTAGTTTGTTTTTATATTTGTTCCCACTACTTAGAAGTCTATTGAATCTCTACATGTTAAATTGAAATGAAAATGATTGAAAATTAATCAACAATTAATTTTACTCTCGTTTTTAGTTTTATACTTTTATAATTAGAATATAAAAATTCATGTAAGCATGTTATTTCAAATCTTCATTTCTGCATATTTATATTTGCTGCTAAACTGTTTAATCTGTTAAAAATTTAACTTTGGGGGGGGGAATGAAAAATATTTTCAAAAACTTGAATTTTATTTGTTCTCAAATGTGCTACAAGTGAATTTGATTTGAAAAGAAAAATGGATTATGTATATGAAGTTATATTAGGGAAGTAAAATTTGATTTCAGAAATGAGTAAGAAAATTTAGTTAAAATTTTTAAAAACTAGAATTTTATTTGTTCTCAAATGTGCTACAAGTGAATTTGATTTGAAAAGAAAAAAATTGATCCTAAAATAGGGAAGTAAAATTTGATTTTAAAAATGAGTAAGAAAATTTAGTTGAAATTTTTTGTAATGAAGGAAAACTTTAAGTTAAAAGTTTTTAGCATAGAAAATGTTTAATATAAGTATCTTTAGTAAGAAAAATTGTATTTTTTAAAATTTTAGAAATTTAGACTTTTATATTTAATACTTAAATTTTTTTTATTAAAATAATTTTCAAAGCTTTTATTATATTTATAAGTGAAAGATTTATTTCAGGACTTTGCTTTAGGAAATGAGAAATGAAACTCAAAATTATTAAAGGCTTATCCAGATTTAGTAATCCTTGCCTAAAAAAGAAAAAGAAAAAGAAAAGAAAAAGAAAAAGAAAAGAAAAAGAAAAAAAGAAAAGAACAAGGGAGGAGAAGCTTGATGATTAGTGTCTAATAAAAAATTGATTCCACATTTGAACTTTTTAATGTATAAGACTTGAGAAAATCTTAAGCTTAAAAATATAATATAGTAAGTAAAATTATTTAAAATAAAAATTTTTAAGTAGAGATAATAAAAGAACTAAATTCTAAATTTGAAAAATCTATGATATTTCTAAATTAGATAGGAACTAATATTTTCAAATTTCTTAACATTAAAAATTTCTATAACTTTAAGTTGATCTTATTTACTAATTATTTTTTCTAAATTGGACTACTAAATTTCTAAATCTAAATTTTAGTAACTCTTAAAGAAACTCATATACATATCATACTTATTTAGTTTTTAAAGATTGAAGTGTCACTTGAGGACAAGTAACATTTTAAGTTTGGGGGATTTTGATACACCTAAAATATATAGTATTTTTAGACACATTTTTATACTTATTTTTGAGATATTGCACTTTAATGGAAGGTATTTATGTGTTTTTTTATTAGAATTAAAAAGTTAAAAAAAATGCTACAAGGAGTGAAAAAGGTCAAATTTACAGCAAAAATGTCAAATTTGTGCAAAAGTGTTTTAGCTCCTAAGCGCCAAGCACCGGGGAAATATAGAAGGCCGCGCCTAAGCGCCAGAGGCCCCGCGCTTAAGGGTTAGAGGCAATTATTTGGCGATTTTCTTCATTTAGCTGAATTTTGAAGATGTATTTGAGGCACCTATTGGCTAAAGAGGGTATTTATGACCACTAGGAACGAAAATATTATTAAAAGACTTGTGAAAGGAGGCATCCCTTGGAGAATACATTGAATTTGGACACATGTTGAAGAATTTTCAAGGTACCTTTTGGAGATTTATAAAAGAAAGAAGTTGAGACATTTGAGATGGTGCTTGAAGAGGGAGAGAGTGCCGAGTCTTGAGAAGATCATGGTGAATCTTGTGGAGAGATTCAGACAACACAAAAATTTACTTTATCATTTTTCTTTTTAATTTTATTTTGAGAGTTAAGAGTGTTGTAAAAGAGAAGAGATTCAAAGGAACCTCAAGAGTTTGGTGGAGGATTTGAGATAAGTTTTATCTTTTTTTTTAAATACTTTTGGTTTTAAATGAGACTTCTTGTTGGTTTGGCAATGATTTCTATTTTTAAATTAAAGTGTGGATTAGTTTTCACATGGATTATGAGTAGTTTTCTTTATCTTTCTTTTTAAAATGATAAGTAATTAAAGTGTTGGATGGAAGTTGTGGAGAGTATTGATCTTTAATGTTGGAAAAAATTGTGATGATTTAATTCTATGTACTTCATTTACTTCTTAATTTGGACTATCTAGATATTAAAATTTGTTGTGAGAAAATGTAAGAACCAGGCTGGTATTGTCTCAGTCAACAATTGGAAGGAATCACATGAGATTGTATGAATGAGAATGTAATTCATATGATTTAGTGCAAATAAATAAGGAAATAATCGTTGAAGAGTGTAGAGTTAGAGGACTTTAAAGTGATAGATTAAAGCCCCCAACTTGGTCTATTGTTTTAGGTTCTGATACGAAATGTTAGCCCCCAAGTGGAAGGAATCGAGGGAACTCTAAAGTGAGAGCTAGTATCTTCCCTGCCTAACCGGTTTTCAGAACTATTCAAACTTTAAATTAGCCAATGTTCTTTATAGCATCTCTAGTAAGGGTAAAGAATGTAATTACTTATATTTGGCACAACACAATTTGAATACTTTCACAACAAAATTCCTATGCTTATTACTGATTCATGATAAGGAGAAAGATATTTTCAAATTTACTTCTTTTCTTTTACATAAACTCAAGTTATCTTTTTAAATTGTTACTATTTTGTTAAAATATCAAAAATACAAAAAAAAATTTGAATTTTAATTACTGCGAATGGATCTCTAGTTTAAGTAATTGTGTTTTTAAAATGTAAAGTTTGTTATTCAATAGAGCATATTACATAATTTTTCTGTGGGTTCGATATTCAGGTCTTAATCAAAAAGTCATATATTACTTGATAATGATACGTATACTTGCGTAGTATCCAAATATATATATAAATTGAAAAGTTAAATTCTTATTTTTTTCAGGATCAAGTTTTGACTCTGTTGTAAAGTAAGGAAATATAAGTGAAGATATAATCAGAGACATTGCTATACCATTGCATATAAACAGTAACGAGATCACCTTGCCACTATCGTCATCCCATAGAGTTATTGTCATATGGCCATCACAATTGAGAGACCATCATTGCCTAACAATCATAATCTTCATTGTTGGACAACTATCATGTGGTTGTCAAAACCACTAAACCACTACTGCCCACCCAACAACACTGTCGATGTCGATTCAAAACTATTTGATCATTGCCACCATCGGATCACTACTGCTTGACCACTACCTTTGTAAAGGTAGGACCATTGTTATGGACACCACAATCACCCAGCCACCATTGCCTAACCACCTCCCTTGGGTCATCATTATCGATGTATCATTGTTGCACAACAACCAGATCATCTCTCTCAAGTCATCACCATCACTGGACCTCTGTTACCAGATTCAGACCATCACCTATTGGTCACCCCACCGCTAGACCATTGACGCAATTGAGAAAAAGGATTCATGTAGCCGACCCCACGTAGTGGGATTAAGACTTTGTTGTTGTTGTTATTGTTAGCTGAGGTCACATTGGGAAACCTAGTTGTGTAATATTTCTTTTGACTATTCATGGCTCATTAAAAACTTGTAACATATATCGACATAATGAAGTCATTTTAACTAGGTTAGACCTCATAATTCTCACTAATTTGGGGTCTCTCCATAAGAAACTCTAGTATTTCCTCTATCACCTCTTTTTTTATTTTGTGTGCATGTGTTGGATTAATGTACAATGCTAAAACATTAACATAAATCTACGAGCGCGAATTCTTTGGCACACAACAATTTCATATGAATATCAAAATCTTACGTACATATTAAAAAATAGAAAAAAATTCTTTGTAATAGAAATATCAAAATTTTAAAAGGCTTAAAAATGCTATTATTATAAATATACAAGCTCTATAGTACACACCAAAGTAATGCTTAGTCTTGCAAATGAACTGAGCATTTGATAATCTACTCATAGCTCGACTCGATAAGTGCTCGTTCGCGTTCATTTGATCAACCAATTAAACAATTTTGAACATTTTTTTATAAATAATCAATTGTTAAATGAACAAGTTGAACAACTCCCTATTTGATTACTTATTTCCATAATAAATACTATTTCAAGATCACAAACAAGATCCTTAAGAAGCTTGATGAATAATTTCATTAAAAGTTTATGAATAAGGTCACAATTAAGCTCGATTTAATACTTACGAATAAGAAAAGTTAAATAATGCTTATAAATAAACTCAGTTGAATACCAATTTTTAATCATTTATATTAAAATAAATTCAAATTTTTAATTCATAATATATAAAATAAGATAAAAGCTTTTTGGTTTGGTTGTCCATTTATTTTGTGTTTTTATATGCTTATTTTAGTTTATTATTCATTTAGTAGCCCATTTATTTTTTTTATAAATCCAACAAGAAACTCATTTTTAAGTTTAATAAAACTCATTTGATTAGAAAATAAGTAACTTAACCATACTGCTCATAAACTTGTTCAACAAGGATCACTTAATTAGAAAATAAATAGTACAATATGACTAATTTTAATTTAATCAATAAAGGTAATTTGGATAAAAATTAAGTTGTTCGATAATATTACAAATTAATATGCTCGATAGTGACTCAATTTTCATCATCTAAATTAAATATGAATTGAACTCAAACAATCAGAATGTCAAATGGAAAACTATCTCATTTCCTCTAGCCCAAGAAAAACTCTATTCTAACCAAAAAAACTCTTTCTTGGTTTAGATGATAGATGCTCAACTCCCTATAAATTTTAATATACTAGATTTTAAGGTTGAGAAAGGAAATTGATGAAAATTATGTCAGCATGAATTGAAAGCTTTTCACTTACCATAAATTATGTTGTCTAGTGCAAAGTATGAATCATTATTATTATTTTTGATACATCCTCCTAGAAGCATCGTAAGTTTCCTAGAGTTTAATAAACTTTTTATCATGCAATTTGCAAGTTTAAAAGGGCATTGAAATGCCTTTAAGCTCTCTTAAAAGTTCAGCAAGTGCTTGATAAATCTATTTGAAAATTTATTATTTAGTATTAATATGAAATGTTGAATTTCATATNCCTTTAGGCTCTCTTAAAAATTCAGCAAGTGCTTGATAAATCTATTTGAAAATTTATTATTTAGTATTAATATGAAATGTTGAATTTCATATATTCAAAACTGATAATACCTTTGTTGCCCTTACTTAGAGACTCAATAAGGAAAAATTATTAGGTGTGGAATCTGAATCATGCGGGCATCAGTACAACATGGTTCACAACTAATAATTGCTCTCAACAAGAGACCATGTAGATGTATGCTTGTGTATAGGAAATATGTTGAAAAAAATGTTAAAAATCACTAAAAGTAAAATAATGAAGAGGAAAATAGTAATGTAAGAAATTCACAAGTACATTTGCAAATCTACTGATACTTATGCCGAATTGAACAATATAAAGCAAATAAGTATAAATGTCTTTCACTTATTAGAAACTATAACTTGTATTAATAACTAATAAACACATCAAGATCACCATTAATGAGTCATGCATAGAAATCCATTAATCACTAGCCACATATCAAAGACAAGCCATTAATTGCAAAAAAGTATCTTATGCAATGTTGGTGAATAAAATCAATGAAAAGAAATAATTCATTGACCTCCTCCATTATAGCATAACCTTATTATATGGTTCATGATCAAAATATTGTGGATTATATACCTTTATGCAACCTAGCTTAAAAACTCATAAAAATTAATAAATTTAAGGAATTGTACTGATCCATCTCATGTAGCAAATAAAAATAAAAGATTAAAATAAAATAAAATAAACCAACCTCAACAAATTTGATAACAAGAATTAATTAATGTATAAAAATATTTGTATGTCTTAGTTTGAAAAAAAAGTACATGCTTTACAAAAATTATAATTCCTTTACAATTCTTTCAACTAAAATAAGTTCTAAAAAAAGATTTTATTTCTTTTAAGAAGTAAATATAATTTTGATGAAAAAAAAAATTTTGGTATTAAATTATGCTCAAACATAATAGGGTAACTTGATACTCAATCATACTCAGGGAGCTTGTACAAGGAGTTTGAGACTCATATGCTACTAAAAGTATAAATCAACACTCATCTATTAAATTTGATATCAACCAAACTTTAAATATAGAATTTGTAATAATTTTGAATTTGAATAAAATTTTAAAAAATTAAATCTTAAATATAACTCAAAAAATTATGCAATGGTAAACCTTAGATCATATCAATTTCAATTTGACAGTAAATTTAAAATTTATGAGTCCACTCATTAAGGAGNCTACTAAAAGTATAAATCAACACTCGTCTATTAAATTTGATATCAGCCAAACTTTAAATATAGAATTTGTAATAATTTTGAATTTGAATAAAATTAAAAAAAAATAAATCTTAAATATAACTCAAAAAATTATGCAGTGGTAAACCTTAGATCATATCAATTTCAATTTGACAGTAAATTTAAAATTTATGAGTCCACTCATTAAGGAGGTAGATGGAAGGGATGCACTTAATGAAGTTACTATATTATTTAATTCTAAACATAAGTGTATTAAGAAATCAATAAATTTGGATGAACCAAGTAAAATTACATTTTTGTTTAGTTTGCTACTTGCCTATTTTCTAACTTGCCAATTTTTAGCTCACATATTAAATAACTCAACAATTTATTACTATACAGATGCAATAATTTATCTAAAATAAAATTATTATTTTTTCATTGCTTTTTTTCAATTCTCTCAAAATCATATAAGTTAAGTATTGTTCTAAAATGTTTAAGTGCCCATATGATAAGAAAATCAAGCCNCCCTATTTTCTAACTTGCCAATTTTTAGCTCGCATATTAAATAACTCAACAATTTATTACTATACTAATGCAATAATTTATCTAAAATAAACTTATTATTTTTTTATTGCTTTTTTCATTTCTCTCAAAATCATTTAAGTTAAGTATTGTTCTAAAATGTTTAAGTGCCCATATGATAAGAAAATCAAGTCTTAAAATTTGAGATTGTGAACCTCATGAAGATGACAGCTCTGACATATGGAAAAACACATATAATGTAATGACTTATTAAATAATGTATTTGAGAGATAAATTAAGTCTTAATAAAAAAATTAACTGGTTTTCTATTTTTATAATGTTCACTTTGCAAAATTTATTGCTAGAATGTTTTCTACAATATTTGGCAATTTCTTTAAAAAATTGTGTTAACTCATCATTCATATAACCTCTTTGTTTTTTTTTTTAAATTTCCCTATATACTTGGAAAATAGTTCAAGCATCAAGAAAAAATGATGTATTTAAAAGTTATTTTCTTAAATAAAGCAAAACACATAACTTGTCCAAATAGACTTACAATAATAGTAAAAGAACTACATGTTTATCATGTTGTCTTTTGAAGAATTTTGGCAACTAAAATTTGTAGAACTCCTATTCTTTGATTCCCTATTACTAATTACATTTAATATAATGCATTAAAGAAAAAAAGTCTTTTAAGTCTTGTTTGATGACACCATAATTCTTTAAAATTTACAAGTAGAAGATGGCTCTTTTTTTAATATTTATAATGATATCATCTTTATACAAATTGGAATACAAAGATTTATTTATGATGGAAACTCTTGGGGACTAAAAAAATTTAACACTGCCATATTGTCATATATTAAATATTTTCCTTAAGTCGGGATTCTTTAGCTTAAGAAAAATAGAGAGAATGATTTTTTTTTTCTTGGAAAGCTCAAGCCCTGTCAAAAAAAGTTTCTAGTTTGCTGACTTAGCTTTGGACATCAGCATTTAACATTTCATGTAGGCCCATTAGAGCTAACATCTACTTTTTTTGAACTCTTCAAAAATTTTATTTTCTTATTTCTTGACATTTAAAAACTCTTTCAATGGCTTTTCTAAATTCTTCAAACTACTAATAACTGCTAATTCTCCTTACAAGCATGGTCTAAATAATCCATTAGATAAATGTTCTTGGCAATTATTTTCTTTTGGCGATCAACCATAAAAATCTACTCTCTCAAATAAGCACCAATTTTCTTATCACTAGTACACGTATATGGTTTGGTGATAACTACTCAAGGAACGTGTGCAAGTAATATGATATGTTACGATAAAAAATATTGGAATATTAACATTAACCACAACTCAAATTCTTCTACCTCTTTTGAAAGACTAGGTTTTCTTTAATACTATTAATACTTAGCTTAAAATCTCATATCAAATCAAAATAAAGTCACAAACTTTTCTACTGAGACTATATAACATACAAATATAGGTGGAACTACAAAAGAAATGAAGAATTTCATCACATGGAACCCTTCATTGTAAATATTAAATAATCTCATTTATTTCAATCTCTTTTTATTCATCTTTTATTTGAACTTGTCTCTTTTTTTCTTGAGGAATAGAGTTGACTATTTTATTTGGGATATCAATTAATGAATACCCTAATTCATCCTTTCCAATATGATGGCAAAGTTAGAATTAAGGCCTCTATGATTCATTGTATGGAATATGACAAACCTCTTCAAAATAATGACTTAATTCATAAAAACCCTTACTTCTCTTTTAAAATCCCAATTTACTTTGCTTTAAGAAATATCAAGGAGACTAGATAAAGTTAGAAAATTTTCCATCAAGATACTAAGTATATTTTTTTATTTCCATACTATTTTAAGCTTAATGACTCTCTCAATAGTATTTACCTTTTTATTTTCAAAGTTAGCTGGAAGGGTGAATACCATTGTCAATTTAGGTTAATCAATTAAAGTTATACTTATTGAGGTTGATCTTTGTATTTTAATAGATTGCCCAATCCTAACTCGATCCTCATGATTAGCCTCCATCTATTCTCCTTAGAAACTATTGGTGATATTAACATAATCATCTTGTTTCATTATTGCCAAATTCAAAAAGTTAGTAACTTGTAATTCATAAAAGTCAACAAATCTGTTGACATAATCATGGTAAAATAAAAAAGTATCATTATTGTATCCATCCATTGGTAAAATAAAAAAGTATCATTATTGTATCCATCCATGATGCTTTGAGAAAAGAATAGTCATTACTTTTTATTCTTTTGTAAGAGTTATTTGAGGAAGATCATTCATTTTGAGTAACTTGGCATTGACTTCACCCACATCGACCACTTTCATTTTATCTTATTTAGGAATCATTTGATTAGCTGATCTGCAAAACACTCTAAATTTTGTACCCTATCAGCGGTATAGTTAATAGTATCCATCATCCTCTACATTATTTGATCTTGGGTCTCAGTAGACTCGCCTCTAAATGTAGAAGCACGTGAGTTAGATGGTCTAGATGTAGAAGCAACAGAGGTAGAAGTAGCAGACGTCTCCATTGCATAACTCCTAGAAAATCCTCCTCTCCAGCCAAAAATAGAATGCTCAGAATAAGTCTTCATATTCACCTTAGTGATGGGCAGAGGTAACAACACTTCCTCCCATCTATCATATTTAACTCCAGCCTGCTCGCACAAAGAAGACCATCAAAACTAACTAAATTTTGAATTTTTAAAAATTGAACTAAGAGGTACACTTCAAATACAATAAAGTTTCACATGCATGTTATTTTTTTTATCCAACCAAATACCATACTTTTTGAAAAGCCTTGCAAAAGAAATGCATGACATTGATCATATTACTAATCACAAAGCCCCCTTCTATTCTTTAAAAGAAAATACAAGAAGATCCACTTATAGATTTGCAGTTTTTATATTCCCAATAATTCTCCAACAACATTATAGTTGATTAGTTATTAGTATACATTTCTATTTATTTAATTATCTTCAACAACATCATAGTTGTTTTATATGTATTTCTTAAAAGTTACAAATAGCAGACCATCACTCAATGAGCAATTGTTGTAAGATGAATCAACTATAATGTTGAGTGATGATATGTAATTTTATTTGTTTTATTTAAGAATAAAATTATCCCTAGTGCAATGTCTATATTCAAGTGTGCAAATATGGGGTTTGTGAATATCACAATGAGATTTATACTTTTAGCAATCAAATAATCTCACCAATATTCACTCTAGGTTCCTTTTCATTCTCTTGGATCTTTCTATAACATGGTAAATTTTTATCAATAAAACTCAAACATCTCTCACCAATAAATTTAATTCAAAATAATTATTTATTAAAAAATATTTTTGTTGTCTTTACAAATAAAAAAATTGATGGTACCTGCACAAATCATTGTATAAAAATTAAGATTTATTACAATTTTTTTTTTAAAAAAAAGCTCACCAAAATCTTCAAAAAACAAAACATGATATATATGACTTGTAATTTTTTGGTACAACAAACTGGTCATGATTCCAACGATAAATATTGTTTAAATTAGCATTAGAAAATTAATACTTTAACTCTTCCTTGAACTTGTTTGAGTTCAGTCTTGTATTTCTAAAATTAAAAATGCTACTTTTCAAGATTAAATTTATAATTTTTATGTAGAAAAATTATAAAAATTAAATTTATAATTTTTATGTAGAAAAATTATAAAAATAAAATAAAAATACTCATGTGCTCAGTGAACAGATGAGAATCATGTGAACTAAAAATAAAAATATTTTCCTTGTATTTATTTTTATATTAATTAAATACTTTAAACCTTAATTAAATCATAAATAATTAAGTATTAATCATCATAATATGAAATTTGGAGGGTTTTTTATCTCTATGATTAGGAGTGTTCTCTGATTTTTCTAAGGTCAGAGAACACCCTAACATGGTAAACTCTAATTTCCAAATTTAAGTACCTTATTTTGCTTAAAATAATTATATAAATTAAAATATAATTAGAAAAATATGAGGTTTGTTTTGGTAGGTTCACTGTGCTCAGAAGATCATAAGAAAAAGAAAACCTAAGTTTAAATGTATTTAAAATTTAATTTCTTAATTTTAGTCATTAAAACCCATAAAAAATTAAATAAATGAAATATAATATAAGAAATCATAAAAATTAATCAACACTAAAACTCATGATAACATTAAGCCTCTGTAAAAATTTGGAACCATTTTAAATTGATTTGACCACCAAAGTATTTTTGCGCTAAAATAATTATAATAATTAAAATATAACTCAAAAAATTATGAAAAGTGGTTTGGAGTGTTCCTTGTGACTAGGGGAACAAAAAAAAATTGATATTAAAATAAATTGTCCATTTTCAATTTAAAAATAATTAAAAATAATAATAATAAACAACGACAACAAAGCCTTAATCCCAATACGTGGGGTCGGTTACATGAATCCTTTTTCTCCATTGCGTCCTATTTAGTGTCATATTTTCATTTAGTTCTAATAAATTAAAATCATTTTTATACAATAAGCCCAAGTCTTCTTAGGTCTACCTCTGCCTTTTTTAACACAAGTTGAATCTAAAACATTTACTCTTCTAATTGAATCATCAGATGGTCGACATTTAATGTGACCAAACCTTCTAAGATGACTTTCTCTAATTGTGTCCGTCACAGGAGCTACACTAACCCTATCACAGATATATTCATTTCGCATTTTGTCTCTAAGTGTAAAGCCACTCATCTACCTAATCATTCTCATCTCGCAACACTTAACTTACTGAAAGTCCTCTTAGATGGTTTTAAAATGCTTTAAAATGTCACAAATTATTCTCTGGCTACTTGAGACCAATTAGAATATTTTTTACTAATTTACTAAATAAAGTTAAGTATTTTTAAATGCCTAAAATGTATTTTTTCTTAATTTTCACTAAAATAATTATTAAAAATAATCAAAAATCACAAAAATACAAAAATTCTTTAAATGCCACAAATTATTCTCGGACTACTTGAGACCAATTAGAATATTTTTTCCTAGTTTTCTAAATAAAGTTAAGTATTTTTAAATGCCTAAAATATATTTTTTTCTTAATTTTCACTAAAATAATTATTAAAAAAAGTAAATATAAGAAAATTATAAGATAAATACTCCGAGTTCCTTGAGGTCAGAGAGATCAATGAAAATGTAAAATTGATTTTCTAAAGTAAAATCTATTTTTCATTTAATTAACCATAAAAATAAACAAATAATTATAAAATTAAAATATAATTAAAAAATTCATGAAATTTAGCCCAAGTGGTCCTCTGATCTGGGTGAGCCTCTAATAATTTTCCTAAGGACAGCAACTATACTTTGATTGATTAAATGAACTAACTTTAAAAATTCCTATTTTTGGATTAAAATAACCATAAAAAATGATTTCTTCTCTGATAGATTAATTAACCCATGAGAGATAGGTCTGCAAATTTTCAAACCCATATAAATTAATTTAAAATATTTATGGAGATAAGTGCCTTAGGGGCAAAATTATAAATAAAAATATTTTTGATAGAAATTTTATTTGTATTATTTAAAAATGAAATTTTCTCTAGTGCAATGTCTATATTCAAGTGTGCAAATATCATGGTGAGATTCATACTAACAATCAAGTAATCTCACAAATATTCATTCTAGGTTGCTTTTCATTCTCTTGGATCTTTCTGTAACATGGTAAATTTTAATCAATAAGACTCAAACATCTCTCACCACTAAATTTAATTCAAAATAAATATTCATTAAAAAAAAATTTGTTGTCTTTATAAATAAAAAATTGATGGCATCTCCACAAATCATTGTATAAAAATTAAGATTTATTACAAAAAATTAAAAAAAAAAAAAACCTCACCAAAATCTTCAAAAAATCAAAACTTGATATATATGACTTGTGATTGTTTGGTACAACAAAATGCCATGATTCCAAAGGCAAATATTGTTCTAATTAGCAATAGAAAATTAATGCTTTAACTCTTCTTTGAACTTGCTTTCCTCTTTGAAATCAAGAGAAGAATGTGATCCAGTACTAAACACTATTATTTTTTTGCCATGGGAATCCCACAAACGAGGGTCTGGTCACTCATTAGAAGACTAAACACCATTATTTTATATCTTAGCCATAATTGCTTGTTTGAGTCCTGGAGTCAGCATATCTTTGTCGCCTCTATTTTACTTTATAAATACATGCAAATATTAAGTTGCATGTGCAATCTCTAGCAAATATACTAGAACAATAAAATAGAATAGAACAAGTTTGTGGGGAATGATGGGCGTTGGCTTTAGAGCATGCAGCGTGGATTACTTTAGTGGTTTTTATCGAGGAGGGGAAGAACTCATGACTAGGCTTATTGACACGCTCTGCTGAGTGGGGCAAGCCATTCGGCTGGCAAGTCTTTTGAGGAGCAGATGTGGCAGGGACTGGGAGATGGGAGAGGAAAGCGAGAATCGAAAAGTTAAAGGTGGTAAACTTTGATCAGAGAAAGAGAAAGGGTGGTTTAGCACAGCGGCTTTTTGGTTGTTTAAATAAAATTTTAATTGATTTTGTTATTAAGTGNCAGAATCGAAAAGTTAAAGGTGGTAAACTTTGATCAGAGAAAGGGTGGTTTAGCACAGCGGCTTTTTGGTTGTTTGAATAAAATTTTAATTGATTTTGTTATTAAGTGATTTTTTATGCAAATATTGATTAGAAGTGTCAAAGAAAATTATATGGGGGCTTTAAATTAAAATTTATTATTATTATTATTATTATTATTATTATTATTATTATTATTTTGGAAATGATGGGTACTTCACCAACTTTAATTAGATCTAATGACAATTAGATACTCCTCAAAGAGATAAAACACTTGAAAACACTGTGGGCATAAAATAAACAAAAAAGAAACAAAAGTCCCGTCACTAGGAGTGTAAACGAACCGAACACGAATGAACAGTGCTCGTGTTCATGTTCGGTTCGTTTGAAATATAGTTTGTTTGAAATAGGCTCGTGTTCGAAATTGTTCGTGAAGAGTCTGTTCGTGTTCGGTTCGAATTGTTCGGAATTGTTCAAATTGTTCGAATTGTTCGAATCGTTCGAATTCGAAATGTTCGAAATGTTCGAAATATTTGAAAATTTTCAAAATTGTATATATTTTTGGAATTGTTAAATAGACAACAACTTAAATATTAATTCTTATATCTTTTAAAAATTGAAATACATCAATTTATCTTTTAAAAATTGAAATGTATCTTCATAAATATATATAAGAATTAATAATTAATTCTCAAACTACAAAAAAAATAACGAACTTCAATAAAATTATTCAAAGTCTAAAAAATCATTACATCATTAAATACAATCATTCAAACAAAAAATATCTGACATAAAAGGATAAGAAAAGAAAACACAACGATTTAACAAGTCTAATTTACAAGTACGAATAGCATTAAGCACAAACAAGGGTGCAATGATACAAAGTCTAAAAAATCATGTATGTTGCTTCTTCCAATGTTTACCACAATCAAGGGCTTTGGCAAAGGTGCTAACTCGTCATGCCATTCAGAAGCAGCAATTCGTAGAGCAGCAGAATCAGCAGTATGCAATGCACCCAATGTAAGTACCTTTAAGCAAAATTACATATAATAAGAGGTTTAGAATGGCAGATTAACTAAATGATAACAAATTGGAAAATTTACATAAATAGCACACAATTCAATAATCAATAACCAGCCCTCAGTTAATCCATCTTTGGCTGGTAAGCCCTGTGAACCACAATGGCCTACAACAGAAGTGCAATTATCAAAAGCAAACAATTCAATATCGCTCAATTATCACTTAAGTGGAAGAAGAACATTCTACAATAAACTTACCAAAAAAAAAACTTGTATTGAATACTGCTTTTATATCGTCAATTAGTTATAATCATATAAAAGCAAGACCTCCAGCCATCAAGGGTTTGCACACCTTAAGCAAAGGAAGTCAGTCGTACTGTTTTCTTTGTCAAAACATAATGAATTTGTTGAAAATTCTGCATTTTTCAACAAATTGATAAATAAGTACCATCTATAGATCTGATGTTATGTAAACAAGACAACCATCCATCCCCACTGGACAGTAAAGCACAGAAAAATGAATGTGCAGCAGATAATAAGTTTTATATAAAATCTGTTCCTAATCTCATGTTCTTTGAAGCTATTTAGGATGGTTTTGCCGTTCTTGCTTTGTATCTAGGCCTTGATACCATCCCCTTTAAAATGCTGGTGTTCACTAGTTGTTGGTTCTCTGTGGACCGAATCTTATCTTTTCAAACCTATCTTTCCTAGTTCTAAAACATAATCAAGATAAACCTGCTTATATATAACATTTTTTGATACCCTTTAGTTGATAAAGCCTCCAGAATGAAATCCTAATTGATTGTATCACAAGCCATACATATATCAAGTTTTAAAATGGCATTTTCCCCCTCTAAAGGCTGAAATTATTTTGATAAAAAATAAAAAAAATGAAAATGATAATAACACAAACACTGAATTAAATTCAAATATTTTCATGGACAAAGTAGAATAAAAAGTATCTAATTTTAGAAACCACCCTAAGCAAGCAAGCAAAAAAATATTTGAATTACACCCTAGGAAGCTTAGAATTCCCTACTTTTTCTTCGCACACTTCTCCAAGCTGTCAAGATTTCCCCACTTAAAAGCTCAAAACTCTCATTTTCACACTTTACATGAGATAATTAAATAATAAAAATAATAAAGGGAAAATAGGATCTCATACTTGTCTATTTTACTATCTATGAAACTCATTGAAACAACTTCAACCAAAGTTATTTCCAAGATTCAGCTCCAAACAACTTCAACCAAAGTAATGTATAAGCAAAGATTGAAATTAAGAAGAAAAACTGAAAAGCAATAGAATTAGTTTTGCGCGGTCGGTTGGATGCATTACCATACAAAGGGTCACACAACCATCTTCACCAATAGAGAGGAAACAATCACGTGAGGGGCGGCTGGATGCATTACCATACAAAGGTTATATGTATACAGCAGTTTTGTAAGAACCAAAAAGCAATAGAATCATTTTTGCATGCATTACAGTCATTTATACAGCAGTTTTGCATGCATTACCATACCAATGAATCAGCAGTTTTGCATGCATTACCCTAAACCATACAAAGGTTATATGTGCACAAATGTCAGGAAGTCATGCGCAAAATTGAGCTCTAAAATGAGACTAGCAAAACAAGATACAAAAACACCACCCATCCAACTCCCATCTATAAGGAAGCTTAAGCATCATATTGAAATCTTAGGCTGCCAGTTGTCATTAATCTCAGGCTTTCTTATTACCCAACCATGTGTATGAGTATGGGGTTGTCATCTAACAAGTAGAGGCCTTCCATCCATTCCCATTGCCATAGCAGAACTAGTTAAGGGACTTCCCAAGTTGTGCAAAGCTTTAAAATAATAAGAAAGAATGTAAGAACTATAAGAAATTAAGAACCATAAAACCACTGAAAGGAATGAAAAAAAATCCATCCATTCCCACTGCCAGTATCCCATCCAGGCTGCCAGTATCCCACTCCCATCCAACTCCCATCCAGGCTGCCAGTATTCCTTCCAAAAAGCAAGCAAATCATCTTGCCAAACTTCCAGCTAAATGTCAATGCATTTCCTAAACGAAGGCAAGCCCAAGTGCCCAACAGAAAATAAGCCAAGCTTCATAAAACCACCACTGTTAGTCAAATTCTGTATGTCAAACTTCCAGCTAAATTAGAATAAAAACCAGCAAAACATCTTCTGTAATCACAAATCATTTTTGAACTAAAAAACTGAATAAAAACCACCATTGTCTTTCAATAAAAAAACTTTCAACAAAAAAACTTTCAACAAAGCTAATGAAGCAGAAATGGAATTATGCTCTGATTACGAAGGCTAAATTGGCTTCATATTTCTGGAAATTGAATATTTTGTTTTTCCTCATCAAGGATGTCTTGCTGAAAAAAAGAAAAAAAGAAAAAAAGAAAAATAAAAATTAGTATCTACTATTGCGAATAAATTAAATAGTAAAATACACTAGAATCATTTGATTACCGTTAATGTCTTTGCATTTTGTTGAGTAGAGCGAATCCAACTGGAAGCACAAATCAATGCATTAACAGTTTTAGTAGATAAACTACTTCTATAATCATCCAATACCCTACCGCCTGCACTAAAAGCTGATTTTGAGGCAACCGTTGTTATAGGTATTGATAGAATATCACGAGCTATAATTGAAAGTTGGGGATACTTCAATGTATTCATCATCCACCAATCGAGCACATCAAAATTTTCATTAGAACCCACGAATAATCCCTCTTCAAGGTATACTTGTAAATCGGGTTTCGATGGTTCCACATAACCGGAAGCTACAACAAAATCTTGAAACCCAAACATTACGTCAAAATGACTTGAGGAACTAGCAGGATCAATTGCAGATGAAGATTCCTCATTAGAAACATTTCACTCAACAACCTAATCTGCATATATTTCCCACAAGGCATCTTGAACTGTTTTAAGATTTTGCTCAACATCGTCATGTGTGTATATCTTCGGGAATGTGTAACTAATAAATTTAGTTTTAGTCTAGGATCCAAAATTGTTGCAATAGACATAAGAAGATTACATTCCCCCCAATATTTATTGAATTTGATTTGCATGCTCGTAGCCAGATTCTTCATGTAATCATCTTCTGAGAATGACTCCTCCATCAAAAATTTCATAACATGCAAAACTGCAGGTAAAAATATATTGAAAGTAGGATATAAAGTGTCGGATAGCCTCTTCGTAACATTATTGAAAACTTAAAGAAATTTTCTGATTTTTTCATATTTAACCCATTCTGAATCAACATGCAACCATTTGTAGTTACCATCTCGAATTGCGTAGTGATTAAAAACATTGTGATAAATAAATGCAGACTCCAACATATTGAAAGTTGAGTTCCATCTAGTGTTCGTCATTTGAGACAGATTGAGAATGTTCAACATTTGACATTATAAATATCTACACAAAAAATATAGTATTCAATGGTGTGTAATATGCAAAAAACACTGAATGGTGTAAAAAAGCATTGAATATTTAATGCTCGAAAACAACACTTTAAAGGAGTGCTCAAAATAGCCCTAAAACAATGTTTATAATGTCTCTAAAACAGTGCTCAAAACAGCCCTAAAGTGATGTTTTTAATCTGTAAAACAATGCACAAAATAACCCTAAAATGATGCTTTTAGGGTCTCAAAAACAGCCTTAAAACAATGTTTATAATGTCTCCAAAACAGTGCTCAAAATAACCCTAAAGTGATATTTTTAATCTGTAAAATAATGCACAAAATAACCCTAAAATGATGCTTTTAGGGTCTCAAAAACAGCCTTAAAACACTGTTTTAAATGTCTCCAAAATAGTGCTCAAAACAGCCCTAAAGTGATGTTTTTAATCTGTAAAACAATGCACAAAACAACCTTAAAATGATGCTTTTAGAGTCTCAAAAATAGCCATAAAACACTATTTTAAATGTCTCTAAAACTGTGCTCAAAACAACCCTAAAAAGATGTTTTTAATTTCTGTAAAACATCGCACAAAACAACCCTAAAATGTCTCCAAAATAGTGCTCAAAACAGCTCTTATGCAGACAATATAACCATTGCATGGTTACATGTATGTAAATATACTAATAATATATCATGAAAGATGGAAGATGCATAAATCTCTCAAATCAAGATTTACTCATAATATACTGAAGCAGAACACAAAGCAGTGACAAAATAAGGATTCTGAAATTCCCAAAATGAATTGGTCAAACAAATATAAGAAAGAAATTTGACATGCGATAACCCAAATCCCAGTTAATAGAAGTGATCCAACTGAGATATGATTATTTACATCAGTATTAGCAATTTTGTTTGGCAAATGTCCTGAGATATGATCATTTACATCAGTATTAGCAAGTTCTCAAGCTTTTACTTTCCACATATGGAGCCACATATATAAAGAATATGGAGCCACCATTAAACTTTTCAAAATTCTCAAGCTTTCACTTTCCACACTATTTGCTTCTGGAGCTTCCAGCTAGCTTAACCAGCTGGCTTAACCGTACCAGTATTAGCACATCAAATGCAGATTAAACCTGAAGTGCTAAGACAAACAAGTATATTCATAAATATATACCTGAAGTGCTTCAAGCTAGCTCAATTTCATTTTATATTCATAAATTTGTTTTGGTGTAAACTCAAATTCAGATAGAACTACAAATATAGCTCTCTAATGCAGAAGTGGCTGAAAAATTGATACATAAGAACTACAAGACCGCAAAAACTACAAAATCAGACTTCTGAAAAAGCACATTTCGACAGGTGAGGCAGATCTGTGAGCACAAAAAGGAAGTAGAATCAGATTTGTACATGGAAATCTAAAGCCTTAGCATTGTCAAACAATGTTATACAGAACAAGAAAGAAAACAATAATGTTCCATCAAAATATGGATTTACAGAAACAAAATATAACAAAGAAGTAGTTTGAAAAGAGCATTAGCATAGCATTAACAACAAATCTGGGAAATAAATCTCCCTAAACAGCAAATCTGGGAGATAAATCTCCCTAAACAGCATATTTGATTCATCATCCCGCATTCTTATGCACTTACATATATACCACAAAATTCTTCAAATGATTCATCCTTAATATGCATTTAAAATTCCCTGTTTCAATGAATTCTTAAGCATTTAAACATCACATGGTCCTCCCTATTTAATGGCAAACTTGCAAGACTATATACGTTGCTTGAGAAGCCGAATAAAAGTTCCTCATTGAAGATACAATCCTTTCTAATAATCTAAAGCTGCTTCTGCAAATATCATGCCACCAAACCTTGCTTTATGAAAAGAAACATGCATATATATGAAGACAAATAGATAGATTTCACTCCCAAAGAAGACAAACAAATAGATTTAACCTAGGTTTCACTCAAAAAACCTAGGTTTCACTCAAAGAAATAACGTATAGTCAATATGAAGACAAACAGATCTACATTTAACATACGTTTCACTCAAAAAAGAAAAAATAAACCTAAAAAAAATTATGAAAATTTAACCTAATAGGCAAGCATGAAGATAAACTTGAAATGTTAAAGAAAATATACTAAAAAATGACGTCTCGGTGGCCTTACAAGCAACCAAGCAAGAATATCGAGCACTGAAGCAAGAATACCGAGTAGTTGATCCAACGCCTACTTTATCGAAGACAAATAGAAGTAGAGATCAGAGAAAGAACACAAACATTCAACTCTAAGCTCTCGTTGACGAAGCTTTTTGCAATTTTGAGGCGAGGAAAGAGCCGGACGAAAGCTTGGGAGCGCCGAAAGCTTTTCGAGAGGGGAGCGCCAAAAGGATGAATCGCGATTCGCGAACAGTAGGGTTAGGGATTGCTGTTTTTAACTTATATCAATATATATAATATAAATAATATTTTATATTACTTATAAAACTTATATTATTTAACTATATAATATTTATAATACTATTTACTAAATTATATATTATAATTTATAGAATTTAGTTTTTTAAAATTTGATAAATTTTTAATATATATAATATAATTATTTTTAAATTTCATAATATTATTTAAATTATTTATATTTCTAACAAAAACGAATCGAACACGAACAAACAGGTCATTGTTCGTATTTGGTTCGTTTAACAATCTGAACAAAAAAATTTGTTTGTGTTCGTCTCGTTTGCTTATCAAACGAACCAAACACGGTCTGCTTCACGAATCGAACACGAATTGTTCGCAAACAACGAGCTTTTTTGACAGCCCTAATTATTGTGCTATAATACTTGTGGTGAAGAAAACAAAGTTAATTAATGAAAACTCTAGGTAGATTAAGTTAGATTATGCTATGATAGTTTTGTAAATCGACATGTGAATGGGTGATTAACATATCTACTCTTTAAAAGAATTGGCTATTTTTTAAAATTAGTGTAATTAGATAGTTCTATAATAAAATTTTAATTTGGTTTTAATAAATCCTTCACTTTAAAATGTGAGTAGGAAAGAATTTTGGAGTGATTGAATTTAGAGAGAGAGAGAGAGAGAGAGAGCAGTTGGATTAAAAATCATTAAAAGTCTATCTAGATATATTAATCCTAAATAAGTTATGCTTATGATTGAAAAAAATCATCCTGAAGTAAAAATAAAAAGAGTATATAAGAAGTCTATAAATTGAGGAGCTTGAGGAGAAGCCTTACGAAAAATTGGTTTTATTACCATCTCTTCCTAAAAAAAATAAAAAAAAAACTCCACAATCTTCCTGAATTTCTTGAATGTTATGAATTATTAGAATGTATCAAATGGATGTGCTCTATTCTTGTTATTTGACATTGACTTCGCACTAGTTGATATAAACTAACTTCTTATTGAAATGGATGTGAAATTACACTTAAATTGTTGAATGTAAAATTTTTAAAGCCTATGAAATGGAATTAGTCACTAGAGTAAATGCATTGATTTAAGTATGGAACCATTGAAGCAAGATTGCAGGTAGTTTTTCTTGATACCCACTCTTTGAGTTTGTTAAATCAATGTTTAAATTGAAGTATTACTTGAGGAAAATTAACTTTTAAGTTTGGGAGATTTTGATGCATAAAAAAGTTAACCAAATTTTATGATTGTTTTTATACATTTCTATTAATGATATTGCATTTTAAAAGAGTTATTTTTGTGTTTATTTTGCAGGTGCAACAGGTAATTGAAGTGGGGAAATCAGGAGAGGACTTGAAGCTGGATGGTGCAAAGTGGCACTGGCGTCTAGGCGGCACCACCTTTGGGCGTCTAGGCGCCAATCCATGCCTAACCAACCCGACATGTTGGCGCTTAGGCGCCAACCATTAGGCAACTAGGCACCACGATATTAGCGCCTAGTCGCCAAACCCTTGGGCGCCTAGGCGCCCATGCAAAATTTAGCAAACCAAGAGCTTAGCACCTTCGCATGCTTGCTTTTATGAAATTATTTAATAATTTAAAATTATATGGATTATAAAAAAACATATCAATACAAGAGTTTGCTAAAAATGACCAGAAATCAATACAACTAGATAACGCAAAAGAAAAAGAATAAAATGAAGCCTAGAGATGCAATTAGATTTCTTATTTTTATGAACATAAGGGCATTAAGATTATTTTATGAATTAACTTCTTTATTGGATTTATTGAAACTCAAGTAATTTTTATAGGTGGTTAGGATAAAAACTAGATGAATTATGTGAAGCCCACTAATTAAAGTAATATTATTAAAATTTAAATTTTATTATAGACAAACAAACATGATTAAATAACAAGAAATTAAGACATATAACAATAAAAGATCACAAAGGATTTCCCAATTACCATTGAACAAAAGCTTTATGTATTCCTTTAAAGTTTGCCTATTTTCTCAACCTTAAGCTTTGATAGAAAATCATGCTAAGGAGCCTTCGATCCGCTTTGGAATGATGGGATACTCTTGGATCGAAAGTTTAACAATACGACAAGGAATAGGTGTTTACGATAAATTACGGTTATAATGAAGGGATAAAAATCCAAATTAAGGTATCGTCATAAAAAATGCATCACAAAAATATAATATTTAAGATATGACTTTAGGCCTTTAGCATTGATACTATCTATAAACCAGAGCTTGAAATTACATAAAATTTTTAGTTGATATGTCAAATTTATTTGTACACTAGGTTTTGTAATTCAAGGTATGTTTTAGAGATCTAGAGGGATACAAGATGAACAAATTTGAATACAAAAATAGCTTTTCATAGTAAAGAGAAATAAAACTATAAGTAAAATTAGCATTCAACAAGGTCAAAAAAGGTTGTAAGAAATCACCAAATCTCTCTAGAGTATGCGGACAGTAAAGATTAAGTTTTATCCATACGACTGTCCAATGACTAAAGTAAAAATATCAGAAAATAATTACATCACATGCCACGCAAATATTGGTGTAAGATTTGACTATAAATTAATTGAAAGTATATAACATTATAACGTTGCTTGTGAGTGGGTGAAGAATACAGGGTAGGATGTAGACTTCCTTTCGTTGGACAGGACCACCAGTGGGGTTAAGTATGGCGAGCTAGGTTGTGGTCTAAGCATGCATGTTGGTGGACCAACCTACTGGGTTGCTTTGAAGAAGGATATGGGTTCGTACCAACCACCAACGACGCAATATTTTGAGAGGTTGAGAGCTCTCTTTCTCGAAAAATTATTACGTATCTTCACCGTATGCAGAAATGCTTATAGTGAACCAATTAAAATACTCCCCCTGCCAAAAGTGTAGCCAATGGACCTCAATTTTAATATTTTTTTTTATTTTTTAATAAATTTCTCATTGGACAGCGGACGCAACTTGCGTCTGATGTCCGCACAGAATAATGGCTCCTCTTTCCGGCCACAGAATTTCTATGTGGTGCTTGTCATAAGTAGGATTTGAAGAAGAACATATAATAAAATAATAATAATAACTTTGCAGATTGATTCATGTGCAGCATGATTGAAATGAGATTTTTAATGTGGTGGTGCAATTGTATGGACTAGATGTGGGCTATGTTGGAATAAATACAGGATGAATGAACCATTGTAATTGGCATTATTGTCACCTTGAGATACTTGTAATTTTAATTTAATATTGTTTTTAATTTAGTGGGGGAGAAAAATATTTTTTAGGTGTTGCTTGAGAAA